>JAMOIN010000126.1:127659-250541 GCA_024666655.1 Dascyllus trimaculatus
CGCTTAAACATTCACGTTCACTCTTAAACATGTAACCTTTACCTACGTGCTTATCTTAGAACATGTACTTTTACTCACAACATTCTGTACATTCACACAACTCATATTCTAGCAAGCTACCTGTGGCTACATTCATTAGCAAGTGACCAGGTGCGGCATTCTTCACATACTACGTCTTGTCATGTAACTTATAAACTCTGGTTTAAACATCACATCGCCCTAATGACAGTTTATAACGCCAACACAATCGTTATACTTCTATGTCGCTATGTTTCATACATGTTTTAACCACTTTTGCTCACCTGTAAACACAGAAACACAAGCACATTATCACAATGCGGCTGCATGCTTCAACTATCGGAAGTCACTGAATGATGAACGCGCTTCCCCTGCGCCTTTTCTACAGGACCCCCTTAGCTGCCCAAAGAACCTTGCTACTTGTACCCACAGATTAACCTGCCAAACATTACAGTTGTAAATGTAAATGCACATAACGTATCTCACGTGTCAATCTTACAATAATGAACCACCTGATAACAATGAAAAGATAAATAATAAATGAAAAAGTGTGTGTGTGTGGGGGGGGGGGGCGGCTACCCATGTCCATTCATATGTCCAGAATTACTGTGGGTCCCACATGTGGAAATGACAAAAAATCAACTCAGACAGAACCAGGTTCATCGTCGGGTGAGGGAACCACAGCAGAGGAGTCTGATAACTAAAGGCTTCGTCTTTTGTTCTACATTGTGAAACTGTAGGAAACACAAGTCACCCTGCAGTGAATGCAAAATGCTCTGTTGGGAAAACATGCCACAATAATGTCTTTAGGAAATAATGGAAGCTGTTCATTAAGAGCTTTTTATGGAAGGATTTTAAACACAATCCTGGATTTTACATTGAGACAATGAAGAGAAACTCATATGAGAGAAAGATTATCTATAATGCTTCAATTCCTGCCAGAAGTGCTGCAGCATTTTGGAACAACTGGAGGTTTTTTCAGAGAGTTATTGAAACACCTTGATAAAAAGGAATTATAACAGTCCAACCTAGAAATAACAAGTACATGGACTAGTGTTTCAGCATCACTTTAAGTTATGATATTCTGTATTTTGACAAGACTGTACAGGTGAAAGAAGGTCAACCAGGACACTAGCTTTGTGTGTTAAACAAGTTAAACTTCATATCATGGTCAACAAAGACTCCAAGGTTTCTGGAGGCCAAGGCAATGTCATGCAGAGTTACTGTTTGGTTAGATGGTGTGTTTCTAAGGTGTTTAGGGCCAAATATAATAACTTCAGCTTTGTCTGAATTTAGGAGAAGAAAATTACAAGTCATTCAGGATTTGTATGCCTTGAATTCTGCTTTACATTGAATGAATGATTTGTTTCATCTGGCATCAACAAAAATATAACTGGGTGTCATCTGCATAGCCATAGAACTTTATGCAGAACTCCCTAATTATACATATTATATTTACAAAGTGAAAAGTTTCAGTCCAAGTGCAGAATCCTGTGGAAAACCATAGCTAACTCTGGTGTGAGTGGATGAATCATCATTGATATGAACAACAATGACCCAAACAAAACCAGAACATTCTTCAAATGGGTGCACAGGTCTGATCTGAGCTCCTGGTTTCAACACCTCATCCAGTGTTCATGTTGTCTTGTTTGTTTTCTGTCTGTTTGTCTCTCCTCTCCTGTTGTCTCTCCTCTTTACCCTCACCCCAACCAGTAAAGGCAGACGGCCTCCCTCCCTGACTCTGGTTCTGCTGGAGGTCTCTTCCTGTTAAACAGAGTTCTCTCTTTCCACTTTGGTCAATGTGCTGCATAAATGAAATGTTTGGATTTGTGGTGTTTTCCATGTATGACTTTCCCAGTTCTCAAGATTAATTTTTGATTTAAGATCATAAAAAACTGTAATTTTGTGATAATATAGCATGTAAACTTTAACATTTTAATTAGTCAGGCACTTCAAATGGATCCCCCTGGACCTTTGTGAAATCTGATGTTTATGCCAAACGTCACTGGAGGCAGGTCCGTTATATGTCTAATACTTTCTGATATATATATGACAAAGGAATATCTTCTGCTGCTCCAAGAAATGCAGAAATGAATACAAGTGAACAAGAATTTGAGTGTTAGTGTCACACTCACCACCTCCCGCTCCATGTAGTGGCAGCTGTTCCCTGTTTTCTCTCCCTCATTTTTCTTTTCCCTCAGGTGGGTGTGAGTGAGGTATTGCTGGTGGAATGTGGACAGGTGCAGGCCATTGGATAATCACCTGAGTGAACACACCTGTGGTGGGGAGTGGTTGTTCCTGCTACTCATCAGCCTCACCATATAAGCCTGGCTCAGACCACTGTGCGATGCCAGACCGTTGAATAACCCATCCATAACCAACCCTCCAAAATCCTGTCTGCTTGCCGCCGAGCTTCAGCTCTCCCTTGTCAGTCCAACCTGGTTCTGTCTGGATTCCAGCACTGAAACCTTCACAGTCCTGCACCTGCCCGGACGCCATTCCTACAACACGACGCACCTCCTCCGCCTGCCTAACCCTCACCTTCTTTTTCTGCAGCTGCCAGCAAAGTTATCCCCGCTTTCTCATTGGTTAAATGGTGAATGGTCTGCACTTATATTGCGCCTTTTTCTGCATTAGTGGTACTCAAGGTGCTTTGTTTCGCATTCACCCATTCACACACCAATGGCGACAGGGCTGCCATGCAAGGCACTAGTCTGCCACTGGCAGCAACTTTGGGTTCAGTGTGTTGCCCAAGGACACTTTCGGCATGCGGAGGGGCCGGGGATCGAACCACCAATCTTGCAGTTATTGGACAACCCGTTCTACCACCGGAGCCACAGCTGCCCTGTTCCAGATTACTATTGTTGGAGTGTATTTTGAGTGTGTGCTTTATCCGCTCTGCGTAGTCCGCCAGTTCGACGATAGTTGTGTGGCATCATATGTGTCTATTGTTAACTTCAGTCAAGCCTTTGCTTTTTGTCACCTCACTTCCTCCAATCAGTTGCAGATTTCATAATATTGCTTTCATGACACTTTCAGAATTTTAAATGTGCATAATTTTATTGTAAAAAAAAACACAAAAGGAACATAAAAGCACTAAGTATAGATTTGGGGCCATTGACTTTACTCATCAAACATCCTGCACTAATAGTTATTTCAACATAAACTTTAACTTTCTCATATGTTTAAGCAAAATTATGGAATAAGACGTCTGAATAAACAACAACATCCTCAGAAACATTTTGATTTGAAGACAAACATCTTTATTATGTGAAAACATGAGCTGTGACAGTATGAGGAGGAAAATAGGACTGTTTGAATGTTGATTTAGCTTGATGAGAGAAAGAAAGAGAGAGAGTAGCAGAGAGCAGACACAGAGTCAAACCAGTATGAGAGTCCCAGTGAGTGAGGTCAGGACTGGGAACACTGGTCTCTCCTCAGTGTCTGTGAGAGTGGAGTGTGGGAGCCGTGGGTGGCCTGACAGCTGACAGAGACCACCTTCCTCCACTGGTCTGCAGGGAGCCTCAGGGTGCTGCTCCAGCTGTAGAGGCCGTCCTTGTCCAGCACCCCGGGGCTCCTGCTCTCCTCCCAGCTGCTGCTGCTGCTGCCGTCCACCTTCCAGGACAGACTCCAGTCTGAGGGGAAGCCCTTGTTGGCCAGGCACATGAGCGTGGCCTTCCCCTGCTGCAGCTCCTCACTGGAGGGGGGCAGCACCGTCAGGGTGGGACCCACATCACCTAGGAGACACCAATCAGCTTAGAGGACAGGGAGCACACAGCTGCCAATCAAACATCACACATGTGGACACCTTCAGTGTGACACACTTGATTGAGTCCTTGGACCAGTTGCTGTCACATGCTTTTTCTGCTCCAGCACTCAGTCACTCACACATTGTTTCACTTCCCTTTCACAAAGCTCTCATGTAAATCCGCTCACAGACAATCATCACACAGTTTCACCTCAAACATGTCAAACTACTGTGGAAACACAACAAGCACATGTGGAAACATTTACAAGTTTTACTGCAACATCAGCAAAAGTCTGAAGGAAAGATTCAAATATTTAGTAGAAACAGAAACATACAGAGAGTCAGTTGAAGAAAATGAAAGAAGAGTTTTGATGTGGATTACAATCATCATTTACTAAACATGTCCAATCATTTCATCCACACGTACAAACAGTTTGTGATCAAATGAGGACGTTTAGATGTTTTGTACATTTTCCACTATAAAACTTTATCAACACTTCATCCAGGTTTGCAAGAACAACAGACATTTTTCATTTATTTCTATTTCTTATGTGAACTAACAAAAGGACTAATAAAGTTTGATCTAATCCACACTTGAAGTGAAGTCATTTCAATAATGGAAACATGACATTTGATCAAACCTGATCAGAGTCTATGAGGAGGAATCAAAACTTTAACATTTGAAGTTTTTCTGAATTTCAATATATTATTCAACTGTCCAAATGGTCACATTTTAAATGTTAACAAGATACTTATTATTATTATTTAGTATTTAGTAAAGAGTAAAATATGAACTTACTTCCAACAACATCCAGTCTGGTTCCTCCACCGAACGTGTACCACAGTGATACAAAGTGATTGAGGCGCCGTACAAAAACCTGTGACTGTAGAGAGACACGGCTCTGTGACTTTGGAACAAACTAAACTCACCAACATCATTCAGTGTTTGTAACATTTTGTCAGCTGATAGGAAAACTGAAAACAACACAGTGGAACAAATACCTAGAATTTATATTTTTTATTTTGCATGTTTCAAGTAAATTATTTTTTATTATTCCCACAGGAACTTTCTTTGTTATTCAAAAAGAAATGATGAAGTGTAAAAAGAAAATCCTGCACAAGTTAAAAAAAATTAGCGGCATAAAAAATAGACAAAAATAATGACAGACATTTTCCCAATCAATACTCTCAGAAATGAAGTGATCCATTGATAAAGTCCACAGCTGAAATGTTTAAAAGGAAACATGTTGAAACAAGACATATACTCAGAATAATTATTAATCAACAATCTTTAAAAATATTCCTGATCAATATTGTGATGAAGTGATTGATCCATTGATAAGCAGCATCATCACATTGATCCAAGTCCCTGTTGGAGTGAGTCACACATTTCCATAGAGAGCCACTTTGCATCAGCAGCACCATGCTCCAGTGCTCTGGGACACTTTATAGTCCTGACACTTGAACACTGGATGACTGACAGCTGTCCTTCATCACAACACAAGACACACAAATCGTCCTGATCAAAAACATGACTTTGATCTGCGTCCTCATCTGGACTCTCCTCTGCTGCTGCTTCACAGGTAAAGTCCACACAATCAAACTCCTCTCCTCTATCAACATGTGTCCCTGTCAAATGAAGGCCACAGAACCATGATGCTGCTTTGTGTTTGTGTGTGTGTATCCTCAGAGTCCAGAGGACAGGTCACAGTGACTCAGTCTGGAGCAGTGAGCTCTGCTGTGGGAGGCTCCGTCACCATCAGCTGTAGGATCAGTCAGGATGTTCATGTGTATGGCATCTACCACTGTTTATCCTGGTACCAACAGAAAGATGGAGGAGTTCCTAAACGTCTCATTTATTGGGCTAGCAGCAGAGATTCAGGGATTCCAGATCGTTTTACAGGCAGTGGATCAAAGTCTGACTTCACTCTGACCATCAGTGGAGTCCAGACTGAAGATGCAGCAGTTTATTACTGTCAGAGTGGTCATTACATCAACAGTCAGCATGTGTTCACACAGTGAAAAAGCGTCGTACAAAAACCTCCCTCAGTCAGACAGAACAGAAACTGAAGTGATTGATACACTTCACTGAACACACACACACACACACGTTTTCATGAAGTGGATTGAACAAGTCTCCATTATTACTTTTACCATAAATTAACATGACACCATGAAAAGTTCAAAGTCTGAGAGATGTTCTACATGTTACACAGCCGCTGGTTTCACTGATTATTTCAAACATGTCACTGTGATCTTCTGCAGCTGTAGCGTACGGCCGCACCAAAATTTGTAGCGTAACTACACTTTACAATTAAAATTGCACTCGTTAATGAAGGGGCACCATCTCAGATTACTGAGAAAATTATCATTCTAGATTAAGTCTCAAAGAGACTTTAATTGAATGAAGTTGATCAGTGTCTTTGCTGAAAGTCGTAAATTCTGATTTCATTGATCTCCAGTTCCCAAACAAAGAAATACACATCAGAACCGATGATAATTATACACAAACATTTATTAACTAACACTACAAACAAACGATAAACAACAACGACGTAACAACAGACAGTTAATGAATGAATGAATACAGATAAGCTAATTAACTATGATCGTCACTGGAAGCAGCTGATAGAAAGATGATGAATTTAGAATCACTTTGGAATTGGAAGCCAATCATAATTTATAAATTCACCTGTTTAGCAGAAGGAAAATGATACTTGCGTAGCCCTTGATGGAGGGAGAGGAAGGCTGCAGGATGTCCAGCTGTGATGGTCTGCTGGATGCGTCGGATCAGGAACGCAGAGACAAGGAGGAACTTTGGTGTAGTTGTGTTGAAAAAAAATGTACCAAAGAACAAACACTTGGAGTTGAAGCTCATAGTTAAGAGAAAATGTCTGTGCTGTTGCATTATTAAAGTTAACTTAAGAAGTCTAACTTCAAGTTAATCATAGAAAACAAAGCTCAGGTAAATATTAAGAACCCTTGTTGAAAGTTGAGCTATGTAAAGAAAAACTCTGTAAAGAGTTTTTGGAAAGCCTGTTAAGGAAAAATGCTGATAAAAGCCCAATAAAGCCAAATTTAAAAAGTCCTTAAAGAAAGCCTAGCCCTTAAAAGATGTAGAATAAAAGCCCTTAAAAACTTAGCCCCTAAAAGAAAGAAAAAGCAAGCCCAAGCTCAACGTTTAATAATAACCCCAGTTCTTTAAAGTTTAATAAAGCTCTTTCGAAAGTTTAATCAAAGCCTCCATTGCATTCCAGTGACTTTCTTTTTATATAGAAAGGTTTGGGGCCAAATTCAAATCAGCATCTGACCAATCGTGGCTGTGTCCATCCCCGGGGGAGGTCTTGAGTCTCACTGTCCAGGAGAGATCAGAGGCCAAATACCTTTAGAGCATACTTTAAGATCATTTCTTAAACATGCAAATCCAATTGTTAAATATCTATGATAATCACAGATCTGAAATCTCACTAAATTTGTGATTAAAACGACACCAAACATGATATGTTTATCTCACATGGTTCCTGAGATAATAATAATAAAAGATATAACACAAGAATAAGCTTACATATTGTAGACATCTAGGCTACATGAAAGTAAAATATTAATGTAACTACAAATGCAAGCATATACATTCAGTTATAAGAAAACTACAATTTAGCAGTATACATGCTGAGGATAAAAGTCTCTCTGTCTTTATGGCTGTGATCTGTGACAGAGAGGAGGGGTGTTGGTGTCTTGTGTATGCTTCTCAATAAACACTTCAGATTTGATGTGTTCTCCTTCCATGCTGGTCCTGATCAACCTGGTATCACCGAGTCCAAATTGAATTCTTTGATTTTATTACTTTGAAGTGTTTAGTTCAAATCATCAAAGAGTTCCTTGTGTCAGGAGGAATGCCATCTCGTCTTCTCCCGAGGTGTGGTTTTTGTCACCACTTTTATGACCCTTATCAGATTCTGGTGCAGGAGGGGGGCATCCTGTTGTCTCCAAAAAGGGGGTGATTTGAGTTAGCTGTCTCCTGAAATGGTTTCTTACCCAATTTACAGCTCTGAGAAACAATCTCGGGATTATCTGTGTTTTGACTTGGAATGTTCTGCTCCTTGGTACGCTACATTTGTCATCAGCTTCACGTTGGATCACAGCTCCACAGCTACATCCTGTTGAAAATATGAAGACACAGATCAGCATCAGAAACCTTCATGATCAATAACCAAACTAACAAAACCAGAACATCCCTCTGATCTCAGAAACATGATATTCATTCATTATTAATCATTTTATAACTTCTCACCTATAGATAACTATACTACTACATATTTAAAAGCAGGAAGTAAACTGGATCAAAACCAACTGTAGCTGAGCTCCGTCTCCTTCAGCATCACATCATGACCAAGTGTTGAAAACCTCTTTCAGACTCTGTGTCACGACGATCAAACAAATGTAGAAAGTGGTTTTCTTTCCTCTGACTTTATTAAACAGCATCACACAGCAGAAGGATCCAAACTGAGAGACGTTCTACATGTTACACAGCCGCTGGTTTCACTGATTATCTCAAACATGTCACTGTGATCTTATGCAGCCTCATTAACCTCAACACTTTTCTACAACATTGATCATCATATTACAGGACAGACACACACAAGCAGTGGTTCTTTGTGAAGTTATTTAAGGAAGGACTTTTCCTCACTTCAGCACCAGTGTTGGTCCAAAAACATCCCAGCCAGCTTAACACAGTCTGTGTGTCAACATCACAACACACCTTTCTAACTCATTTTGCTCTACAATTCAACATTTATTATGCTACTAAATGAAATGTCCTTAATGATGAAAGTTTACTGCAAAGGAAACAGACAACAGTTTAAATACTGATGATTCTCACCAATAATGAATGTAATCTGAGTTTCCTCACAAGATAAGCTGAACTTTGTTTCTTCCAGCTGTTCACAACTATTCCCTCTGAACTTAATGAAAACCTGCAGCATCAGACAGCAGCTGGATCCTTTTGTAAATCTCCAAAAAGAGAGAGTTTTGCACACAAGAGAACAGTGCTGGTTATCCTCTTGTGTAGAGACCAGTTTATAATTACAGGTTGACCTTGACAGATCATAGAGAGAGGATGAGTCCAGACCAGGATCTAACAGCAGCTCACACTGTGTACAACCACATGTCTTCATATCAGACAGGTGAGCTGTCACACAGAGTCACAGTTTATCAGCTGAACCTAAATATTTTGTCACATCACATCTTCAGGTTTAGCTCTGAGCTTTCAGTTTGACTGTTTGAGAAATGACTGTTAGTTATTTGGACACTTTGATAAGCTGCTGTTATTATGCATTATAGATCACTTGTTGTGATGTTGAGTCTCATGTGAATGACAAATATCCTCAGAGTCCAGAGGACAGGTCACAGTGACTCAGTCTGGAGCAGTGAGCTCTGCTGTGGGAGGCTCCGTCACCATCAGCTGTAGGACCAGTCAGGATGTCTATGTGTATTTGTTCAGCTACCACTGTATATCCTGGTACCAACAGAAAGATGGAGGAGTTCCTAAACTGCTCATTCATTGGGCTAGCAGCAGAGATTCAGGGATTCCAGATCGTTTTACAGGCAGTGGATCAAAGTCTGACTTCACTCTGACCATCAGTGGAGTCCAGACTGAAGATGCAGCAGTTTATTACTGTCAGAGTTATCATTACATCAACAGTCAAGCTGTGTTCACACAGTGAAAAAGCGTCGTACAAAAACCTCCCTCAGTCAGACTGAACAGAAACTGAAGTAACTGATACAGTTCACTGAACACACACACACACACACACACATACACACACACACACACACACACACACACACAGATGGACGGACGGATCACTGTTTCTGCTCTTATCATTAATAGTCATGTACCAACACAAGTTCAGTGTCTTCAAATATTCTTCATGTACATCAATCTCTCTTTCTTGCAGCTTTTCAGCTTTCATTTATCTCCCATTATAATCTCAAGTTTTTATCAGATGCACAAACAAATCAAGAAGAGAAAACCTGAGACTGTGAATGAGATAAACCATCACCAGGACCTTTGACCTCTGATTAAAGAAATTTCTAAATTTTATCCTCTTTAAGAAAAAGATGAAGACACAAATCAGACCCAGAAACTTTCATTATCAATCTTCAACTTTAGTTCACATTAAATTTCATTCATGTAGCACCAGTTCACAACATGTCTCATCTTTACACACTTCACTTAGGTCAAACAGAGAAACCCAACAAACCCAAACTTTCCTTTAGTTGCTTTTGAGCAGCACTTGGTAACAGCAGACAGGAAATAGAAAACTCCCCTTACTGGGAAGAACAAAACACAGGTCCAGGAAGGGTGGCCATCTGCTTGACCAGTAGGGTGAGGGTAAGAGGGGACAGAGAAAAAAGATACAGATAGAAACAGACAAACATTACATGAGAGATAAACACTTTGGAGGTCAGTGAGGCCACTAACTGCAGATTAGAGACATGTAGCTCCAGATCCAGAGACACCTGCAGAGAGGACAAAACACAAAGTACAGAGAGAGAAATCACAGAGTTAGTGATGCAATGGAGGCATAGAGATGTTTGGAGGGAGAAAGATGAGAGTAAAGGAGAAGATGTTTAGTGGATCATGGGAAGTTGTGCAGCAGTCTGGACCTACAGCAGCACAACTAAAACCTCTTTAACACATCCACTCTGTTCCTTTACTCTGACAGCTACTAAACGGGTTGGCTACATGTGTGAATGTACACACTGGTGACTTATCTGTAAAGGTCGTGCTGGTAATCTCATTAGGTCAGACCTAGTAACATTTCTGTATAACTGTCAACATAACACAAGTGTGAATTTAGCCTTTACATTAATGGATAGATGCACACCAGTAGTGGTTCTTTGTCAAGTTATTTAAGGAAGGATTTTTCCACATTTTAGCACCAATATTGGTCCGAAAAACATCACAGAGATGCATAAAATACACAGTTTGTGTGCCAAAATCACAACATACCTTTTCAATGCACTTTGCTCTACAATTTCAAATCCATTATGCTACAAAATGAAATGTCCATAATAATGAAACTTTACTGCAATGGAAATGGTGTTTTTCCACACAAGATGTTCAGAGGAGCTGAAGTGTGTTTCTTCCAGCTGTTTGGAACTATTGGCTCTGAGTCTTCAGCATCACACAGCAGTAGTATCCATGTGTGTGTCTTATATTTGCACACCAAAAAACAACAGAGCTGGTAAATAATTTAATTCTTCTAATTATAAATTATCGGCCAGAGTGAATCACTCCGGACCGGGGTCCAACGGCAGGTCACACTGTGTAAACCTGTAGTGCTGAGATGTGGCATAGCACGTTTTAGCAGGTTGCTCAGTCTCCACACCTGACTGCAGTCAGCATGCTCCTCACACAACTTTACTTTTATTGATAATTCTCATCTTTTCTGGGAGCGGGCATCATTTCTTGACAGAGATGGTATTCAGTCCAGTCCACAAGGTTCCCGAGCCTTCACTGCAAGCATTCTCCATGTCATCTCCACCTCCAAATGCACATGACGGATTAGATTTGGGCCAGATGCAAAGTCAGGTGGTTAACGAGGTTCTAGAGGAGTGAGAAAAGAAAGAGATGTATTTGCAAATTAACAACAGCCAACAGGTTTGTTACAATTCAACAATACCAACAACAACTGTAAAAACAGTACAATACCAATATTTAGAAACCCCACAAATAAAAACAAGTCCTTTTGGATAGGAAAAACAAAGTAGCAAAATTCATATAAAATGTCCTTAATGCCTCCCTGAGAGATTCCTTTGGTTTGTGTTCCTTCCTTGTGTCACTCTTTTGTCAGTGTGTTTTCTCTCTACCCTGGTAAGACAAATGAGTGTAATGGTGATTGTTCCTCATCTGAGAAATCCTGTGAAACCAACAGAGCCGAGTCCTCCCAGTGAAGATTGAGACAGCTGGCCACAGTCTCTCCCTCACACTCTCTCTGTCAGCTCAGCCCTGCCTCCACTCACCTTGATTGCTGGATATGAAGACAGCTGCAGAGAGCAGCTCACCTGGACTCCATTATCAACTCATAAATACTCGGGCCATTCACTCAGTCTCTGCCAGGTCATGAACAATGCAGCCCTGGTTTCCATGCCGGTCCTGCTCTGTCTCCAGCCTGCCTGTCCGCCTGCTTGCCTTTCTTGAGCCCCTGCCAACAGAACCCCCTGCTTCAGTGACTCACTTGCTGCCCGGATCCTGCCCCCCCAGCCTGCCTGCCCCTTAGATTAGTTTTCAGTCCAGTGAGTATCCCCGTTTTGATTTGTCTGGCTTCAGTTTATTCATACCTGTTTCTCTGGATCCGATTCTGTTTGTTAGTTTGAGTTGTTACCCGGTTGTTGTAGTTTTGCCCATTTTTGTATGTAATCTGGTTTTCCCCATTCTGTATTTCCCCCTCAGTTAACCTTCCCTTTCTGTATAGGTTTCAGACGGTTTTCTATGTCCCCATTTTGATTGTTTAGTTTTAGTTTATACTCATCCAGAGTTTAGTTCGTTATGCTGTACTGGTTTCACTTTCCTTTCTTGATTAAATAAAGCTTTTTGTCCTCACTTGTCCCTGCCTGCTCTCTGTGTCTGCACTTGGGTTCAAACCTCAGCCGCCATGGCACACAGTGGACAGCCCACCTAAATGACACCCTGTTTTTTTTTCTGATTTTTCAGAACTACCCTAATTCATCCACACCAACCACAACCAAATTATTGTTTTAGGTGATTTTAATCTGCATGTTCACAATCAATCAAACTCTTTTGCGGATTTTTAAAATTGACTTAACTACATGAACTTAATTCAACTTGTAACCCAGCATACTCATAATAGGGGCCACATTTTAGACATGATAATCACTCAAGGCCTGTGTTCTAAGACCACCTCAGTGACAGATATGGGTTTGTCTGATCATTCATGAGTTTTTTTTTTTACAATTGATCTTGTTTTAATCACTTAAATTATTCATGAACCGACGCCACTGGTATGAGAAATATTGGTTTTTGAACTAAACACAGTACAGAGACAGCACTAGTGCAGATTTTCAATGACCTGAGGTCCAATATGGATGTAAAAAGACCATCTGGCCTGATACTAGTAGACTTCAGTGCTGCAGTTGACAGGACAAAAATAAATCTTGTCTTCTACTGTGCTCTTCACCTTTTTACCTATCTATATTTTAATAATGGTTATTTCATTTTATTTATTTTATTTCATCTGGTGGTTCCTCATTGCATGTGTTGGTTAGGACAGTGTTGTCTCAGTTCCCAATCCCTGTGTTTTAGAGTCCTTCATTTATAAAATATTGGGGGTGGTGGGTATTTGTATTATTTCATTGCATTGGTACTGCTTTCATCTGTAAAGAACTTTGTGTTGAAATTCAGTTGTATGAGAAGTGCTACATAAGAAAAGTATAAGTGACTGATTGATAAATCCAAAGTTATTGTAGATAGTTGAGTTGGTTTTTCTGAACTGCTTTTATGTAACGTCTGTTTTTATGAACTGCAGGAATGTCAGTGTCAGAGCAAAATGAGTGAACAAATGTTCTGTCACTGCATTGTTTTGGATATAGGCCGAGATATTTGGGGTGTGGAATTATTGTCTTTTAGAAGAAGTGAACTTGTTTTTCATATTCATTTAACATGATGCCTGATTCAAATTACCAAAATGTTTAACTAAAAGATGATAGATGTTTTCATAAAATGACCTCGACAATACAAACTGTCTTTCATCACATTCTACTGTTGGTTTCATATTTTAAATAGGCAGTAAGACGTCAATAAACAATAATATCCTCAGAAACATTGTTGATTTGAAGACAAACATCTTTATTTTGTGAAAACATGAGCTGTGACATTATGAGGAGGAAAATAGGACTGTTTGAATGTTGATTTAGTTTGATGAGAGAAAGAAAGAGAGAGAGTAGCAGAGAGCAGACGCAGAGTCAAACCAGTATGAGAGTCCCAGTGAGTGAGGTCAGGACTGGGAACACTGGTCTCTCCTCAGTGTCTGTGAGAGTGGAGTGTGGGAGCCGTGGGTGGCCTGGCAGCTGACAGAGACCACCTTCCTCCACTGGTCTGCAGGGAGCCTCAGGGTGCTGCTCCAGCTGTAGAGGCCGTCCTTGTCCAGCACCCCGGGGCTCCTGCTCTCCTCCCAGCTGCTGCTGCTGCCGTCCACCTTCCAGGACAGACTCCAGTCTGAGGGGAAGCCCTTGTTGGCCAGGCACATGAGCGTGGCCTTCCCCTGCTGCAGCTCCTCACTGGAGGGGGGCAGCACCGTCAGGGTGGGACCCACATCACCTAGGAGACACCAATCAGCTTAGAGGACAGGGAGCACACAGCTGCCAATCAAACATCACACACGTGGACACCTTCAGTGTGACACACTTGATTTAGTCCTTGGACCAGTTGCTGTCACATGCTTTTTCTGCTCCAGCACTCACTCACTCACACATTGTTTCACTTCCCTTTCACAAAGCTCTCATGGAAATCAGCTCACAGACAATCATCACACAGTTTCACCTCAAACATGTCAAACAATTAATACATTTTAGATCAAACTACACATCACACATATTCAGTGGAAACATGCCATAAAACAAATACAACACATTAAGTAACAAGTGTTTCATGTAGATTGCAATCGTTGTTTACCAGCTTCTTAAAATGATTTCAAACTGAATTTGAAGCAATATTTGAGAAAATAAAGACATCAGGGATCATGTTCGTTTGTAGAGACTCTTCTCTATCTTCAGTCTGCTCATTTTTACTTCAAGAAAGTAAATTTTGATTCATTATACAACAACTACATGGAAAATTTCAGACTTATTTAGTGAGAAGCTAAGTTTGTTTTTTTCATACTTTTTAACGTAATACTTAATAATAATAAATTTCATTATGACAGAAATGTGAACATAGAATTTCAGCAAATGTCATTAGAGTCAGTGTCCACGTGGAAGAATCAAAATTTTAACACTTTAAGTCCTTTAAATTTCAACATGGATATTTTGTTATTGTCCAAATGGTCAAATATTTACTTTTAACAAAACACTTTACAATGTATTATTGCAAAATTAGTAAATTATGAACTTACTTCCAACATCCAGTCTGGTTCCTCCACCGAACGTGTACCACAGTGATACAAAGTGATTGAGGCGCCGTACAAAAACCTGTGACTGTAGAGAGACACGGCTCTGTGACTTTGGAACAAACAAACTCACCAACATCATTCAGTGTTTGTTACATTTTGTCAGCTGATATGAAAACGAAAAACAACACAGAGGAACAAATACCTAGAATTTATATTTTTTTATTCAAAACATGTCATACATGTAAAATAAAGTACAAAGTCCCAATCAATACTCTGACCAATTAAATGTTTGATTGATAAGAAAGAAGCTCCAGTGTTCTGGCAGAGTTTGTAGTCTTGAAGGTTGAAATTTAAAAATTAAAAATTAAAAAATCCCACCATTTTTGTTTGTTATTCAGAATGAATATAAATGATTAAGTGTAAGAAGAAAATCCTGCACAGAAAAAAAAACATTAAGAGCATAAAAAAATAGACAAAAATAATGACAGACATTTTCCCAATCAAGACTCTTAGAAATGAAGTGATCCATTGATAAAGTTCACAGCTGAAATGTTTACAAGGACACACTTTGAAACAAGACATATACTCAGAAGTAAACATCAATCAACAATCTTTAAAAACATTCCTGATCAAAATTGTGATGAAGTGATTGATCCATTGATAAGCAGCATCATCACATTGATCCAAGTCCCTGTTGGAGTGAGTCACACATTTCCATAGAGAGCCACTTTGCATCAGCAGCACCATGCTCCAGTGCTCTGGGACACTTTATAGTCCTGACACTTGAACACTGGATGACTGACAGCTGTCCTTCATCACAACACAAGACACACAAATCGTCCTGATCAAAAACATGACTTTGATCTGCGTCCTCATCTGGACTCTCCTCTGCTGCTGCTTCACAGGTAAAGTCCACACAATCAAACTCCTCTCCTCTATCAACATGTGTCCCTGTCAAATGAAGGCCACAGAACCATGATGCTGCTTTGTGTTTGTGTGTGTGTATCCTCAGAGTCCAGAGGACAGGTCACAGTGACTCAGTCTGGAGCAGTGAGCTCTGCTGTGGGAGGCTCCGTCACCATCAGCTGCAGGACCAGTCAGAATGTCTATGTGTATAATAACTACCACCGTTTATTCTGGTACCAACAGAAAGATGGAGGAGTTCCTAAACTTCTGATTAAATATGCTAGCGGCAGAGTATCAGGGATTCCAGATCGTTTTACAGGCAGTGGATCAAACTCTGACTTCACTCTGACCATCAGTGGAGTCCAGACTGAAGATGCAGCAGTTTATTACTGTCAGAGTTTTCATAGCATCAACAGTCAAGCTGTGTTCACACAGTGAAAAAGCGTCGTACAAAAACCTCCCTCAGTCAGACTGAACAGAAACTGAAGTAACTGATACAGTTCACTGAACACACACATTTCCATGAAGTGGATTGAACAAACCTCCACTGTTAATTTCACCATAAAAAAACATGAACATCAAGACAAGTTTAAAGTCAAAGACTGATCCAAGTATCAGTCAAATATTTTTCTCTTTGACAGCTTCTCTTCATCCAAATATATCCCGTTATAATCTTATGTTTATACCTGATTCATCTCCTCTGTGACAGTCAATGAGAAAAAGCTTCTTCAGGACCTTTGACCTCAGCTTCACGTTGGATCACAGCTCCACAACTCCATCCTGTTAAAAGATAATATGAAGACACAGATCAGCATCAGAAACCTTCATGATCAATAACCAAACAAACAAAACCAGAACATCCCTGTGATCTCAGAAACATGATATTCTTTCATTAGTATTCATTTTATAACTTCTCACCTATAGATAACTATACTACTACATATTTAAAAGCAGGAAGTAAACTGGATCAAAACCAACTGTAGCTGAGCTCCGTCTCCTTCAGCATCACATCATGACCAAGTGTTAAAAACCTCTTTCAGACTCTGTGTCACGACGATCAAACAAATGTAGAAAGTGGTTTTCTTTCCTCTGACTTTATTAAACAGCATCACACAGCAGAAGGATCCAAACTGAGAGACGTTCTACATGTTACACAGCCGCTGGTTTCACTGATTATCTCAAACATGTCACTGTGATCTTATGCAGCCTCATTAACCTCAACACTTTTCTACACACAACAGCTGAGCTGCTGCACAGAATCACAGTTTCTACATGAAATCATTGGGGGGGGGGGGGTTCTCTTGTGTGTTTTGCACACAATAGAGCAGCGCTGCTTACTTTATCAGGTTCTTGTAATTATAAACTGACCTTGACAGATCATGGAGAGAGGATGAGTCCAGACCAGGATCTAACAGCAGCTCACACTGTACAACCACATGTCTTCATATCAGACAGGTGAGCTGTCACACAGAGTCACAGTTTATCAGCTGCACCTAAATATTTTGTCACATCACATCCTCAGGTTGAGCTCTGAGCTTTCAGTTTGACTGTTAGTTATCTGGACACTTTGATCAGCTGCTGTTATTATGCATTATACATCACTTGGTGTGTTGTCGAGTCTCATGTGAATGACAAATATCCAACTTAGTTTGTGATACAACTTTTTAAAAAACAAGACAATTAAGCTGCACCACATCATTCAGAAACAGTCTGTGTTACTCTGGACAAGCTTCATCTACAGAACACAGCGTGAACAGTTTCTACTGAAACTACAGAAACCACTTTTAAATGAAGAAATGGTTCCTGTTAGTGCTGTTTGCATGCTTTGTTTCCATGAAACCACTGAGGACATTTCCATAGAGAGTCACTTTGCATCAGCAGCACCATGCTCCAGTGCTCTGGGACACTTTATAGTCCTGACACTTGAACACTGGATGACTGACAGCTGTCCTTCATCACAACACAAGACACACAAATCCTCCTGATCAAAAACATGACTTTGATCTGCGTCCTCATCTGGACTCTCCTCTGCTGCTGCTTCACAGGTAAAGTCCACACAATCAAACTCCTCTCCTCTATCAACATGTGTCCCTGTCAAATGAAGGCCACAGAACCATGATGCTGCTTTGTGTTTGTGTGTGTGTCTCCTCAGAGTCCAGAGGACAGGTCACAGTGACTCAGTCTGGAGCAGTGAGCTCTGCTGTGGGAGGCTCCGTCACCATCAGCTGTAGGACCAGTCAGGATGTCTATGTGTATAGCAGCTCCCACTGTTTAGCCTGGTACCAACAGAAAGATGGAGGAGTTCCTAAACGTCTCATTTATTATGCTAGCAGCAGAGATTCAGGGATTCCACATCGTTTTACAGGCACTGGATCGAACTCTGACTTCACTCTGACCATCAGTGGAGTCCAGACTGAAGATGCAGCAGTTTATTACTGTCAGAGTTATCATTACATCAACAGTCAAGCTGTGTTCACACAGTGAAAAAGCGTCGTACAAAAACCTCCCTCAGTCAGACTGAACAGAAACTGAAGTAACTGATACAGATCACTGAACACACACACACACACACACAGATGGACGGATCACTGTTTCTACTCCTATCATTTATAGCCATGTACCACAAGTTCAGTGTCTTCATGTACATCAATCTCTCTTTGTCACAGCTTCTCAGCTTTCATTTTTCTCCCATTACAATCCCATGTTTTGATCAGATTCACAAACAAATCATGAGGAGAAAACCTGTGAATGTTAATCACTCTTTATTTCCCTTCCAAGACACAGAATTTTCAATCTTTAATTGTAGTTTAATCAAATTTTATCCATGTGGAACCAGTTCACAGCTTGTCTCCTCTTTAGACACTTTACATAGTAAAACAAAGCAACCCAACAAACCCAAAGTTTCCTTTGGTTGCCTCAAGAGATGACATAAACCATGATCAGGACCTTTGACCTCTGATTTATGTTGAGCCACAACTTTCTAAATAATTTCCTCTTTAAGAAAACCTGAAGACACAGATCAGAGTCAGAAACCTTCATTATCAATCTTCAACTTTAGTTTATTTAAATTTCATCAAATTTCATCTTGGATGTTTCCCCCTTTTGTTGTGTTAGGATCCCTGCTCCACCCTCACTCTCCCTCACATGCTCTGTTGATCCAGCCCTGCCTGCTGGCTCCTTAATTACAGGACTCGAGGCAGCTGCAGAGAGCAGCCCACCTGGACTTGATCAGCTCCCTTAAATACTCATGCAACTCAGTCAACCTCTGCCAGACCATAGGACAGTGTTCCCCATTTACTGCTGGACCCTGCTCTGTTTCCTTGTCTGCTTGCCTGCGCTTCTGCCTGCCTCACCTGGACTTCCATCATCAGGTTGACATCATCTGTCAGGTTGCTTGGGGATGAGATGTGAACAGCTCTTTTCAAGTCCAGCCACAAATTCTTGATTGGACTGAGATCTGGGCTCTGACTTGGCCACTCCAGAACATTCATCTTGTTGTCTTTGAACCATGTCTGTGTAGCCTTGCTGTATGCTTGGAGTTGTTGTCTTGCTGGAAAATAAATCTTCTCCTAAGTCGTAGTTCTCTTGCAGATTGAGTCAGATTATCCTCCAGGATGTTGCAAGATTTTTCAGCATTCATGTTCCCCTTTACCTTTACAAGCCTTCTGGGGCCTGCTGCTGAGAAGCATCCCCACATGATGATGCTGCCACCACCATGCTTCACAGTGGAGATGGTGTGTCTGTGGTGATGTGCAGTGTTTAGTGTTTGCCAAAAATAGCATCTAGTCTGATGGCCAAAAAGCTCAATTTTTGTCTATTCAGACCAAAGAACCTTTTTCCAACTGACTTTGGAGTCTCCCACATGCCTTTGGGTGAATTCCAAATTTCATATGAACTTTTTTAACAGTGTCTTTCTCTTTCCCCCTCCCCCATACAGCTTTGACTGCTGAAGAACAGGCAACAGCTTTTGTATGTACAGTCTCTCCCATCTGAGCCACTGAAGCTTTGAACTCCTTCATAGTGGTCGTAGGTGTCTTGGTGGCCTCCCTCACCAGTCTTCTTCTTGCCCGGTCACTCAGTTTGTGAGGACGGCCAGCTGTAGGCAGATTTAAACCAGTGCCATACTCCTTCCATTTCTAAAGGATGGATTTAACTGAACTCCGTGGGATGTCCAGTGAGTTGGAAATCTTTTTGTAGCCATCTCCTAACTTATACTTTTCAATGATTTTGTCTCTGAGTTGCTTGGAGTATTCTTTTGACTTCATGGTCCAATTGTAGCAGGAACACTGAAGAACCAGAGACTGGACCTCCCAGACATGAGTGTTTTTATATTACAATGTCTTGAAACACATCAGCTGCACTCAGGTGATCTCCACTTCACTAATTGTGACACTGCTGGCATCAACTAGCTGGCCGACTAGTCATTTTAGGTCAGTCATTTTAACGGGGGTGAATATCTATGCAATCATTTACTTTACCTTATTTATTTTCAATGAATTGACATTATTTTGTAAAAGTCTGTTTTCACTTTGATATAAAAGAGGGTTTTTTTTTTTTTTTTTGCAAATACTCATTAAAAAAAACCCATATAGGCATTGTAGCACCAGTTCACAACACGTCTCATCTTTATACACTTCACATGGTAGGTTAAACAGAGAAATCCAACAAATGTAAAGTTTTCGTTGGCTGCCTTTGAGCAAGAACTTGACAACAGCAGACAGGAAATAGAAAACTCCCTTTTACCAGGAAGGATAAAAAAATAAACTCATGCAGAACCAGGTTCAGGATGGTTGGCCATCTGCTTGACCGGTGAGAGATAAACACTTTGGAGGTCAGTGAGGCCACTAACTGCAGATTAGAGACGTGTAGCTCCAGATCCAGAGACACCTGCAGAGAGGACAAAACACAAAGTACAGAGAGAGAAGACACAGAGTTAGTGATGACATGGAGGCATAGAGATGTTTGGAGGGAGAAAGATGAGAGTAAAGGAGAAGATGTTTAGTGGATCATGGGATGTTGTGCAGCAGTCTGGACCTACAGCAGCACAACTAAAACCCCTTTAACACATCCACTCTGTTCCTGTAATCTGACGGCTACTAAACAGGTCGGCTACATGTGTGAATGTACACACTGGTGGCTTATGTGTAAAGGTCGTACTGGTAATCTCATTAGGTCAGACCTAGTAACATTTCTGTATAACTTTCAACATGACACAAGTATGAGTTTAGTCTTCACATTAATGGATAGACACACACCAGCAGTGGTTGTGAAGCTCAGAGAAGATTAATTCACAACTGCAAGCACGTGGCTTTTTATTATGTTCAGATGTGACCAGTCATCTCTAAAACTGATACAGAGACACTAACACATTATTTTACTACATGCCAGATTGACTGCTGTAATGTTCTCCTATCTGGTCTCCCTAAGAACACGATACTTCAAAACTCGGCAACACCAGTGCTGCAATCTAGAAAGAGAGCTGATATTACACCCATTTGACAGTCTCTGCACTGGTTACCTGTCACTTTTAGAATAGATTTTAAGATCCTTTTATTGGTTTGTAAAACTCTAAATGGTCTGGATCCTTTGTATTAGATTTGCCTTTTGTCTTTTGAACCCTCTAGAACCCTCAGGTCCTCTGGTAGAGGCTGTATAATTAAACCTTAAGTCAGAACTAAATCATACGGTCAGACAGCATTTTGTTATTATGGTCCACATCTCTGGCACAGTCTACCACAAGACCTGAGGGCAGCAGAGAGCGCTGATGTTTTGAAAGGTGAACTCCAGAAGTCAAGCTTTTGATGGATTGAATAGACTTTATTATTCTATTAATCCTTCAGAAGTTTCTCTATTTATTAATTTCTCTATTGATTCACAATTAATTACATATTGTAGTCCATTAAATGTATTGTTATTTCTTTCTTCTATTATTTTCTTGTTCTGTTTTTATGAATTTTGACCTCTATTTTCCCCTTCACCTTTTAATCTATTGAAATTTTAATAATGGATATTTGATTTCATCTACTCATTGTATTCTATCTGATTTTATTTCTTTTATCTCATCTGGTGTTTCCTCATGTTATTATTTAGGATACATTTCCACTGTCATTTGTATGAAAAGTGCTACATAAATAAATTAGATGGATTGATTGACTGATGGATAAATCCAGATCAAGTGAGAATTGTCTTTGAAAATAAATTGGAAACAATGTGGAGTCTGATACACGACACCATCACTGTCCAGGTGGTAAATAAAACTAGAAGCTGGAAACTGGAAGAAGAGTTAAAGGACAAACACAATTTAAAGTTTTTTTTCTTCCTCCAATTGATGACTTATTTGCTATTAAAGCTTTCATTACACTTTCACACTGACTGTGTTAAATGTGTATAGTTTGGCTTAAAAACAGCTGCACTTGGCAAAAAGTCTTTGGTGGACTCTTGGACCTTCACCTCACTCATCTCACATGATGCACTGATGCTGATTTCAACATTGATTAATTAGTTGTCACTGTTTCCCACATTATTTCTAATTGCTTTATTGTGCCAAAGCAAAATGAGACATTATGTAGAACTTTTACAGTGAGATGATGTCACATATTTGAACAAAATAACTCCAAATAAACATCTTTGATCACATTGTAGCATCACTTTCATATTTGCAGATTTTGAATAGAGTAAAACAACTGAATAAACAATAATACCCTTTGAAACATTGTTGATTTGAAGACAAACATCTTTATTATGTGAAAACATGAGCTGTGACATTGTGAGGAGGAAAATAGGACTGTTTGAATGTTGATTTAGTTTAATGAGAGAAAGAAAGAGAGAGAGTAGCAGAGAGCAGACACAGAGTCAAACCAGTATGAGAGTCCCAGTGAGTGAGGTCAGGACTGGGAACACTGGTCTCTCCTCAGTGTCTGTGAGAGTGGAGTGTGGGAGCCGTGGGTGGCCTGACAGCTGACAGAGACCACCTTCCTCCACTGGTCTGCAGGGAGCCTCAGGGTGCTGCTCCAGCTGTAGAGGCCATCCTTGTCCAGCACCCCGGGGCTCCTGCTCTCCTCCCAGCTGCTGCTGCTGCTGCTGCTGCTGCCGTCCACCTTCCAGGACAGACTCCAGTCTGAGGGGAAGCCCTTGTTGGCCAGGCACATGAGCGTGGCCTTCCCCTGCTGCAGCTCCTCACTGGAGGGGGGCAGCACCGTCAGGGTGGGACCCACATCACCTAGGAGACACCAATCAGCTTAGAGGACAGGGAGCACACAGCTGCCAATCAAACATCACACACGTGGACACCTTCAGTGTGACACACTTGATTTAGTCCTTGGACCAGTTGCTGTCACATGCTTTTTCTGCTCCAGCACTCACTCACTCACACATTGTT
Source organism: Dascyllus trimaculatus (assembly GCA_024666655.1). Lineage (NCBI taxonomy): Eukaryota > Metazoa > Chordata > Actinopteri > Pomacentridae > Dascyllus > Dascyllus trimaculatus. The sequence continues at coordinate 150,842 of JAMOIN010000126.1, forward strand.
TCACTTCCCTTTCACAAAACTCTCATGGAAATCAGCTCACAGACAATCATCACACAGTTTCACCTCAAACATGTCAAACTACTGTCTAAACACAACAAGCACATGTGGAAACATTTACAAGTTTTACTGCAACATCAGCAAAAGTCTGAAGGAAATATTCAAGTATTTAGTAGAAACAGAAACATACAGAGAGTCAGTTGAAGAAAATGAAAAGAAGAGTTTTGATGTGGATTACAATCATCATTTACTAAACATGTCCAATCATTTCATCCACACGTACAAACAGTTTGTGATCAAATGAGGACGTTTAGATGTTTTGTACATTTTCCACTATAAAACTTTATCAACACTTCATCCAGGTTTGCAAGAACAACATACATTTTTCATTTATTTCTATTTCTTATGTGAACTAACAAATGGACAAATAAAGTTTGATCTAATCCACACTTGAAGTGAAGTCATTTCAATAATGGAAACATGACATTTGATCAAACCTGATCAGAGTCTATGAGGAGGAATCAAAACTTTAACACTTGAAGTTTTTCTGAATTTAAAAATATTATTCAACTGTCCAAATGGTCACATTTTAAATGTTAACAACATACTTATTATTATTATTTAGTATTTAATAAAGAGTAAAATATGAACTTACTTCCAACAACATCCAGTCTGGTTCCTCCACCGAACGTGTACCACAGTGATACAAAGTGATTGAGGCGCCGTACAAAAACCTGTGACTGTAGAGAGACACGGCTCTGTGACTTTGGAACAAACAAACTCACCAACATCATTCAGTGTTTGTAACATTTTGTCATCTGATAGGAAAACTGAAAACAACACAGTGGAACAAATACCTAAAGTTTATATTTTTTTATTCAAAACATGTCATACAATTAAAATTAAGTACAAAGTCCCAATCAATACTCTGAGCAATTAAATGTTTGATTGATAAGAAAGAAGCTCCAGTGTTCTGGGAGAGTTTGTAGTCTTGAAAGTTGAAATTTTGAAAAAACCAAAAAAAAAAATCCCACCATTTTTGTTTGTTATTCAGAATGAATATAAATGATTAAGTGTAAGAAGAAAATCCGGCACAGAAAAAAACATTAACAGCATAAAAAAATAGACAAAAATAATGACAGACATTTTCCCAATCAACACTCTTAGAAATGAAGTGATCCATTGATGAAGTCCACAGCTGAAATGTTTAAGAGGAGACATGTTGAAACAAGACATATACTCAGAAGTAAACATCAACCAACAATCTTTAAAAATATTCCTGATCAATATTGTGATGAAGTGATTGATCCATTGATAAGCAGCATCATCACCTTGATCCAAGTCCCTGTTGGAGTGAGTCACACATTTCCATAGAGAGCCACTTTGCATCAGCAGCACCATGCTCCAGTGCTCTGGGACACTTTATAGTCCTGACACTTGAACACTGGATGACTGACAGCTGTCCTTCATCACAACACAAGACACACAAATCCTCCTGATCAAAAACATGACTTTGATCTGCGTCCTCATCTGGACTCTCCTCTGCTGCTGCTTCACAGGTAAAGTCCACACAATCAAACTCCTCTCCTCTATCAACATGTGTCCCTGTCAAATGAAGGCCACAGAACCATGATGCTGCTTTGTGTTTGTGTGTGTGTATCCTCAGAGTCCAGAGGACAGGTCACAGTGACTCAGTCTGGAGCAGTGAGCTCTGCTGTGGGAGGCTCCATCACCATCAGCTGTAGGACCAGTCAGGATGTCTATGTGTCTAGTGGCAACCAGCGTTTGGCCTGGTACCAACAGAAAGATGGAGGAGTTCCTAAACTGCTGATTTATTGGGCTAGCAGAAGAGTATCAGGGATTCCAGATCATTTTACAGGCAGTGGATCAAACTCTGACTTCACTCTGACCATCAGTGGAGTCCAGACTGAAGATGCAGCAGTTTATTACTGTCGGAGTGTTCATGTCATCAACAGTCAGGATGTGTTCACACAGTGAAAAAGCATCATACAAAAACGTCCCTCAGTCAGACAGAACAGAAACTGAAGTGACTGATACAGTTCACTGAACACACACACACACACACACACACACAGACACACAACGAGTTCAATGTCCAAAAATAATCTTGATGGAAATCTATTTCTCTTTGTTGCAGCTTCTCAACTTTCATTTACGTCCCATTATAATCCCATATTAGTTTCAAATTTACAATCAAGTCAAGAAGAGCAAACCTGTGAATCTTAGTCAGACAAACCATGGTCAGGACCTTTGACCTCTGGTCCTCAGAGGTCTGTATGAAGATACATCCTAATCAGAAAGTTTCATGATTAATGATTCAGTTCAACTGATTTGCATTCTATTTATATCAGGCCAGTCCACAACATGTCTCATCAAGTATCAGCCAAATATTTTTCTCTTTCTCTTCATCCAAATATGTCCCATTATAATCCCATGGTTAAATCCAATTTATCTCCTCTGTGTCAGTCAATGAGAAAAAGTTTCTTCAGGACCTTTGTCCTCAGCTTCACGTTGGATCACAGCTCAACAACTACATCCTGTTGAAAATATGAAGACACAGATCAGCATCAGAAACCTTCATGATCAATAACCAAACAAACAAAACCAGAACATCCCTCTGATCTCAGGAACATGATATTCATTCATTATTAATCATTTTATAACTTCTCACCTATAGATAACTATACTACTACATATGTAAAACCAGGAAGTAAACTGGATCAAAACCAACTGTAGCTGAGCTCCGTCTCCTTCAGTATCACATCATGACCAAGTGTTGTAATTACCTAGTTGGTACGGCTAACTACCCTTTGAGAGTGAGTCTAATGTTTAATTACATCTTTCCAATTGGCTAGTATTAGTCATTGTGTCGTGTAATGTAGTATGAAAGAGTTATTGCAAGCTCAGAAGACACTGCTAAATCTTTAGGTGAACTGAATGCTCTCAGAATATATAGGGTGAAAGTGATTGTTGTAAAGTTTAACATTTAAAGTGTGTAGTTTGTATTTTTCTCTAATGACATCAGAATTACACTCAAATATAGTATACATCTTAAAAAACACTGATTTTGACATGTACATCCCAGAGGAATTTTAATTATTAATCTTTCTTTCCACTGTGATAGCTATCATACACATATGGACAAAGTTGTTGGTTAATGAAAGAAAAACCCACAATGGTCACAGACATAATCTGTATCTGACAAAAGTAACAATAAATAAAACATCTATGAAAATTAACCAATGAAAATCAGACATTGCTTTTAAATTGTGGTTCAACAGACTTTTTTTTCAAACTCATGAAACAGGCCTGGACAAAAATGATGGTAACATTAGAAAAGCCTGAAAATAATGTGACTATAGGGACATGTTCAATCAAGGTGTATCCTGTAATTAGCATCACAGTTATCTACAAACACCTGTGCTAAGCTGTGTTATCTGGCTGATATTTTCAGCAAACTTAAAGAACTGAATATGACCCTACAGGGCAAGAACACCAACATTTTAAACCTTTAAGACAAGGTGAGTGGTTTTCAGAAGAAAGTTGAGCTGTGGAAATTTCATCTGCTTTCCTCAAGTGGATGATTTTCTCCTTAAGTCAGGATGTGTACAGAGCTCCAGTCAAGTCAGTCATAGTGGGACATTTAATCAACTTGATTCAAGATTTTCATTCCTACTTTCCTGACCTGGAGGAGAAATCTGCACAGCTGGACTGGGTGAGAAATCCATTCCTGTTGTCCGAAGCAAACAGAAGCAAGCTACCTGTCACTGTGACTGACTTTTTGGCAAGGCACATCAGCTCTATGTTCACAGACGCAAAAATGAAGCATACAAAGAAAAGAACACTGTCCCTATTGTGAAACATGGAGGAGGCTCTGTTATGTTCTGGGGCTGCTTTGCTGCATCTGAAATCTGTGCCGGTTCAATGAAATCTCATGACTGTCAAGGTATTCTAGAGAGAAATGTGCTGCCCATTGTCAGAAAGCTTGGTCTCAGTCGCAGGTCATGGGTCTGTAACAGGATAATGAACCAAAATACACAGCTAGAAACACCAAGAATAGCTAAGAGGAAAACATTGGACTATTCTGAAGTGGCCTTCCCAGAGCCCTGATCTAAATCCTATTGAACACCTGTGGAAGGTGCTGAAACATGGTGTCTGGAGAAGAAACACTTCAAACCTGAGACAACTGGAGCAGTCTGCTCATGAGGAGTGGAACAAAACACCTGCTGACTTTGATAGTGTCGGTCTTTGAAAATGTTGGAGATAAAACTTTTCTTTTAATGGAGAGAGGAAAACATTCTTTTGTTACTAATAATCTCAAAATTTTATTGCATTTGATGTCTAAAAAAGTATAATTGTCAATAAACAGCGTATTAGTATCAGGAGTTACGGATGAATACTGTAATATTCCTTTGATCAAATTTATCAAAGCCACTGGAATAGCTTTGATTACCAACAAATGTTGTTTATATGAGCAATCTAAATTAAATTTAGTTTTAAAATCAATATAACCTAAAATATTTCCATTTTAATCCATTAAATGTGCTATAGCCCAAATTCCTTTCTCCATCCAGTCTTTCAAAAACAAAGATTTCCTCTTGTTTAAATACACCTGTTTTTCCATATTGTAGCTTCATGTGGACTAAAGTTATGCTTATGAAGCATTTTCCAATATAATAACACCTGCATGTGAAATTTTGATAATTTAAAGGGTAAACTTAAGGGATCAAAATCACATCTTAAAAGAAAATTAATTCCTCCTACCACTTGAAAAAGATAAGCCGGTAAAGTAAACCACAGATAATGTTCATGTTTTATAAAAGTCTGTAACCACCTTAATTTAATTGAACCATTCATTGTTTCCAAATCAATAACATTCAAACCTCCCTCCTCTACTGATTTACAAAAATATAAAATGATCATTTCTGTCTGTCACTTCCGTTGTGACCCTTTATTTTGAAAGTAAACAAGAAGTGTCATGTACCACCGCTAGCTTTGAGATCTCAGCCGTTGCACGAGTAAAGGGAATGGAAATGAGGAGCAAAGACTACAAGTGGCAGTGAGCTGCTGAAAAGTGATTCGTAAGTGTTCAATCTTTTTGTTAAGTACATCAAATGGCATGTAACAGACTTTTATTTGGTTTGAAGAAAGTTTGTTAAAGTTTAAAGGGACGCTAGGTAAGACGTGCGTCTGCTGTAGCTGAATGTACTACGTAGCGAATTAGCTAAAACAAGCTAGTAAGCTCGGTAATTTAGCAAGAATGTGTGTTTTCTCTCATAGTAATGGTTAATTTATATGAAAGAAGCTATATAAAGCAAAGATGCATAGAGAGTACATTAGGCTGCGGTCCATGTCAGGAGCGGCTCAGTCCGCATAGTTAGAAAAATGTGGAGGTGCACGACGGACATTTTGCGCATGAGAAGGGCCGCTCGAGAGGTTGTAGCTGCTAAAATGAGCAACAGGCTTTACACTGCCTTTTAAATTTAATTTGGCTTTTGTGACAACAGTTTGAAAAAAGTGATTAAGCAGTAAGTATTTACGCACTTTAAAGTGACTCCCCTATTCCAACACAGGTGCATTCCGTTGATATTAAAAGTCATACAGTTAGTGAAATGTTGATCACCTGAGGTCAGTGAATGAGTGTCAGTGACTGTAGTTTAAAGACTCCTGTATCCAGAAGGTACAGTCACTCATGAATAAATGCTTCCGGATAGAACTACACTATGAAAACAAAAGAACCCTCCAAGAAAGTCAGTGAAAAGGTAAAAGGAGATTTTAGATGAAATTGCAAAAAATAAGTAGCTACAATCAAGGCTAGCATTGTGCCAGATACTTGCATGAGAAACACAATTTCTGTAAAGTTTGTTTCCCAACTAAATCTAGAAAGATAGTGACCATGATCATTTAAGAGGAGTCATGTTAAGACAGGAGGTGAACGATATGGACAGAATAAATCTAGAAAGCAGGAATAAAAACAAGTGTCAGCTCCTTCGAGTGCGTATTTCCATATTGTAACACAACATCAGATTCCCCTTTTTGTTCTACATTTGCGTGTCCTCTGTTATCTGAAGGAGTATCTGGACACGAGAGTTTGTAAAAACATTATACAGCTAATATTTTCAAATACTTCAAACTTAAACTGAATCTACTGTAAACTGTTTTTTAGAAAAATTCCTACACGTTGAGATGCCACCACGGGTGAGCCCCCTTAAGGATGCCATTCAGCATGTCATTTCAAAGACTGACAAAACATACAAATTAGAGGTGAAGTTCATCAATGCAGTTAAAGGTAAGTCGGTGTTTGATGTAATGTAACAATTCATAATTACTAATATAACCACACTGTCATTACCATCTGTTGTAAAACTTTAGGGTGCATTGAATAGGCAACAGATTACGGCTTAAGGTTAGTGCTAGTGGAATGTTTAGGGCAAATTTCAGCCTTCATAGAGATTTCGTTAGTAATTAATTCCTACTCTCTGTGCTACCTGGTTTACGCTGGTATGCCTTAGTTTTCTAGATATTGTCTTTTCACACAGTTTGTATGTTTTGCAGTATTATCATCAAACTCACTGTTTATTTTCTCCAGTTTGATATTCTCAAACATTGTCAATATGAAACCTGTGTTTTCAGACAACCATCAGTACAGCAAACACCAGGTCGGCAGATGAACCGCATCCCTCTCCACAATCAGATGCTGAGGAAGATGATCTACCTGGTCCCAGCAGCTCTCTTCAAAAGGTATGTTGATGCTCATCACTTCAGATTTAATTCTATCTTTTCTCTTTGTCATACTGTTGTAATTCTTTTATTTTTCCCAACAATTTAAATGAGGGAGAAAGTATAACTGTATGTTAATCTACACTAAATTGCTTAACTCCAAGAGTTTAATGTAATGCATGTTGAAGGTCAGTTATAGTGGAATGTTTAGGGCAGATTTCAGCCTTCAGAGAGATTTTGTAATTAGTTAATTCTTACTCTTTTCTGGACACTCACGACGTCCCCACACCACATGTTCGGTCAGTGTCTGGTCTGAAAGTGTGTGAAAACTTTGACACAACAGGTCCCCATAAGGATTTCTAACATGGTGTGTTAGGTGTCCTCACAAGGCCTATTTTATTCAAAGTTTGTGAACCAGATAGAAGTTTGTGGAGCAGGAGTAGTGCTGATTAGTTCACCAAAAGTTTAATGTAATGCATGTTAAGGTTAGCGCTAGTGGAATGTTTAGGGCAGATTTCAGCCTTCAGAGAGATTTTATTAGTAATTAATTCATACTCTATTGTGGACTCTCACGAAGTCCCCACACCACATGTTCGGTCAGTGTCTGGTCTGAAAGTGTGTGAAAACTTTGATCAAACTGATCCAACCAAGGAACTGTAGCATTGTGTGTTAGAGGTCCCCACAACACATGTTTCATTCAATGTTTGTGAAATCAGACAGATGTTGGCTGGAATGGAAGAAATGTTTGAAAAACAACTTTAAATGTTATTCTGTGCTGCCTGGTTTACGTTGGTATGCCTTAGTTTTCTAGATATTGTCTTTTCACACAGTTTGTATGTTTTGCAGTATTATCATCAAACTCACTGTTTATTTTCTCCAGTTTGATATTCTCAAACATTGTCAATATGAAACCTGTGTTTTCAGACAACCATCAGTACAGCAAACACCAGGTCGGCAGATGAACCGCATCCCTCTCCACAATCAGATGCTGAGGAAGATGATCTACCTGGTCCCAGCAGCTCTCTTCAAAAGGTACATTGATGCTCATCACTTCAGATTTAATTCTATCTTTTCTCTTTGTCATACTGTTGTAATTCTGTTATTTTTCCCAACAATGGAAATGAGGGAGAAAGTATAACTGTATGTTAATCTACACTAAATTGCTTAACTCCAAGAGTTTAATGTAATGCATGTTGAAGGTCAGTTATAGTGGAATGTTTAGGGCAAATTTCAGCCTTCAGAGAGATTTTGTAATTGGTTAATTCCTACTCTATTGTGGACACTCACGACGTCCCCACACCACATGTTCGGTCAGTGTCTGGTCTGAAAGTGTGTGAAAACTTTGACAAATCAGGTCACCATAAGGATTTCTAACATGGTGTGTTAGGTGTCCTCACAAGGCCTATTTTAATCAAAGTGTGTGAACTAGATAGAAGTTTGTGGAGCAGGAGTAGTGCTGATTAGTTCACCAAAGGTTTAATGTAATGCATGTTAAGGTTAGTGCTAGTGGAATGTTTAGGGCAAATTTCAGCCTTCAGAGAGATTTTATTAGTAGTTAATTCTTACTCTTTTCTGGACACTCACGACGTCCCCACACAACACGTTTGGTCAGTGTCTGGTCTGAAAGTGTGTGAAAACTTTTACAAGACAGGTCCCCATAAGGATTTCTAACATGGCGTGTTAGGTGTCCTCACAAGGCCTATTTTATTCAAAGTTTGTGAACCAGATAGAAGTTTGTGGAGCAGGAGTAGTGCTGATTAGTTCACCAAAGGTTTAATGTAATGCATGTTAAGGTTAGCGCTAGTGGAATGTTTAGGGCAAATTTCAGCCTTCAGAGAGATTTTGTAATTAGTTAATTCATACTCTATTGTGGACTCTCACGACGTCCCCACACCACATGTTCGGTCAGTGTCTGGTCTCAAAATGTGTGAAAAGTTTGGCCAAACTGATCCAACCAAGGAGCTGTATTTGAATTTCACAGTTTCTCTATGTCATGTTTTGTTTATGTGTGTATTTCTTTTGACCTCAGCCATTTAGGGAGGAGCTTTATTTTGAACTTCATCTAGGTTAAAGTCGTACACCAAAGAGAATTACCAAAGGGAATATTTTACAGTGATTTTGAACATTTTTCCCTTTCTCTTCAGTTAGTTTTATTCCTTTGGAAAAAAAAAATAATGTACAGTTTTTCTTTTTTTTTTATAGATTTTGACTGACATCCGAACCGAAGGTCAGATCTTCCCACCCAGACTGAGACGGACCAAAAGTATCATAGTAAGCGATTGGTTGCGGGACAAACGGCAGTAAAAAACTCTTAATCAAGTATTTGTTGTCCCATTCAAGAAACATCTGCATCATGTTCAAATATCCGTAAATGGTAGTTCATGTTGTATATAAAATGTTGGAGAACTACAAAAAATATATATCCCTTTTTCTTTGAGTGTTACTCATTTAAGCTGTTAAAAACGCAGTTTCTCACAATGTTGACAATGAATTGATGCAAACTATTACTCTTCAATAAATCAAATCATAAACTGATTAACAAAATAGGTGGCAGTTTATCTCTTTCAGCTTAATGATATGCTGATAAAATTGAACAGCTCTACATATTTCTCATTACTTTACATATCTCACTCATATTGACGAACAAATTAACCTTTAAGTAGCTTGAATATCAGTTTAAATAATTGTTAACAAAATTGATAAAGCTTCATCTCCATTAGCTTTTATTTACTCCTTTCTACTTCTGGTCACACACCTTTCCAAGTGAACTGCAGCTGCCTAACAGTATCTATCACAGGTTGCATGTGAGGTTTTGAAAAACGTCAATAAATTGTAGTGCCTATCAATATACAGGTGCTTAAAAAATTAAGCATTTAAAAAATTAAGCATAATGGAGCATTTAGCTAGTGCCTATCAGTACACAGGTGTTAAAAGTAAGCATTTAGCCTGTGCTCACTTTAAGGAATTTATATCAGACAACCTCCAGGAAAAGATAAGTGTCAAAATGTATATATTTTGGATATATGAAGTCACGGTCAATCATTATGTATACATTGATACAATATATCAATGTAAAACCATAGTGTAAACTTTGAGACAGTTTGTCAGCATTCATAGTTGATTAATACCATGCTATCATAAGGAAGGGGTGGGGAGGTGTGAGCAAATTTGTTGATGTCACAGTGCTATGTGCAACCAAATGAACAGATTTCATTTGCATCGTTTTATGGTTTTAGAATGTTATACAGTTACAAATCTGTTTTTCTGACTTCTTGAAGGTAAATCTACTCGAACAAAGAAAACACCTTGGCAACAGACAGAGGGGCAAGCAGTGAAAAGACACATGAAACGATTCATTACCTCTTGTACTGTACCAGGTAAGAGTGACTGCGAGAAATGTTTACATGCTGAACCAGAAGCGCTTCAGAATAGAGACTGGAAGAGCCTGAAGTTTTACATCTATAACCGCATTCCAGCCTACAAAAAGTCTGTGCAACATAAATAATTTAGTGATTGGAGTTCCCTGTTGGACAGTTTTTGTTTACAGTCATGTCTCAGCAAAAAACACTAATCTATTGAACATGTTTCTTGTCTTTACCAGACATACTTGAACATTGTACACCACACTTTATTTTCTCCTAAGTGGCAATTATGGCCAAAATGACCAGTATTTTTTGTGAAAGTTGTATTTATGTTTTATGTGAGGAATTAATTTTGTAAACTTCCGACAAAAGTGAGTTTGATTGTTCTGAGGTCCATTTGACTCATTTTTTGAGTTTGTGAAGTTGAACACAATAAAGTTCAATTCTGCATTGCATTCCTAAAATGTGGGTTTAATGTCTTCGGATTCATTACTTGGTAATGGTGTATTTAAGTGGTAATATTAGGGGCCAGCTGATTGAGTAGTGTTTACGTAACTGATGCTGGGTGGTAGACTGGTTAAAAATAATAACTATATTTGACTGTGTGAAAATTAAAGAAGGAATGGCTCTAAAAATGAAAAATTGAAGGCTTAAAAGGTTTTAATAAATACTAAGCTAAACTATTTTTTTAAATTGAACTGTTACTGATGTACTAATACGTGTCTTTGATTCTGCTTTGTTGTAGATTAACCATTTTTTAAACAAATACAATAATCTGAGTAATACAACAATAAACATATTGTGGTTGCCAGGTCCCCACTAGTCAAAGCGGAAATTGTGTGAATTATGCTAATAATATGCAAATGACGTCCCCATCAGCCATGTTTATCTGTTTTTTCTTAAGTCCCCATATTACATGGAGAAAACATTGCTTCATCAATCCAGATATTTTAAGTCGTGTATAGGCTAACAAAGCTGTGGTTAGGATACTTGATTTTTTTCAGACTTCCAGGACCTTTGGAAAGGGTGGTCCCCACACGTGATGATCGAAAAGTTGGTCCCCATGTCAGATGGAAACCAGTATGTATGTGTGTGTGTGTGTGTGTGTGTGTGTGTGTGTGTGTGTGTGTGTGTGTGTGTGTGTGTGTGTGTGAATTTTGTGTTTCTGCCATTGATGTTCCCACACAAGGTTGCAACATCGTTGCAAAATTCAGGTACTGACACCTGTCTGCTCTCACATTCCCATATGTTTTACCCTCTGTCTTGCGGGAACCAATCTTTATTTTTTCATATTCTATCCCAGCTGCAAATTGGGGGCAGGACACAATAACTATAGCTTTGCCAGTGTGGCTCCTTATCACAACTGATCAAAAAAGATTCTCTGTTCAGAGGGCCTTGCAATTGTTTTCTGATGACAGCGAAGCCTTTGATGATGATGTAAACTGAGAGGAAGAGGTTTGACAATGTGAGGATCACATTTCTGAAAATTCAGAATCTGAAAGTGACCTGGAAGAATCAGATGACATTGAGCATCAGCGAGCTCCAAAAAGAAGATGAGCCACAGGACCAGCCCGTCAGGAGCCAGTCCCAGGACCAGACCATCAGCAGCCATTGCCAGGACCAGCCCTGGAATCCTATGTGCCAAAGAAAGGCAAGAATGTGGTACTTATGAGTTCACTGCAGAGGTAAGGGAGGATCTGTGGCCAGGAGCATCAAAAATCAGAGATCATCATGTATTACAATGCCACAAAAAGAGGGGTGGACAAGCTGGTGACTACGTACAGCTGCAAAAGGAGGACCCTACACTGGCCACTTATGATATTCTTTGACATGTTGGACATCTCAGCGTACAACGTCTTTGTCATCTGGATGGGACTGAACCCAGAGTGGAACAGAAGGAAGCTGCAGCCAGCAGCAACAAAAAGAAGAGCTGTGAAGTGTGTGGACCCGAGACAGACAGAAAAATACAATCTACATGCTTGAAGTGCAAGAACTACATATGCAACACACACAGTAAAACTCTGCCCCTCATGTGTTTATAGGCTGGTATGAAAAGGCAATGTGTTCAGTGAGGCTGATGTGTTGTCTGAACTGACATAGTTACTTTATGTGATCAGCTTCTGTTGTGTAAACTGAAATGAATGTGTTAAATTTCAATAATCAATAGATAGTTTTAAAATCAATAGTTACAAAAACCTTGCTTCATCTGTAAATTTGTTGATTTTTTCCTCTCATATCTTAAATTTTAATTGATTTTCTCTTTTAATTACACTTTCTTAAAAAAGAAACAAAAGCAAGTAGCACTTCAATTCATAAATCTGATCTAACAAAGGTAAAAAGGCAAATATTAAGCATCAAAGTATATACTTTTTACTATATATTGCTTGTAATTGGGATGAAGGAAACATCTGTTAAGTATTTTAACATAAAGTTGTATGATTGTGTTGAACTAAACCCCCCAAAATGCAGCGGGTTCACCAGACCCGCCAACACTGGCTGAGTAACAAAAATATGAACATCACACAAGGGTTAAACAGCATCTCACAGCAGAAGAATCCAAACTGAGAGATGTTCTACATGTTACACAGCCACTGGTTTCACTGATTATTTCAAAAATGTCACTGTGATCTTATGCAGCCTCATTAACCTCAACACTTTTCTACACACCAACAGCTGAGCTGCTGCACAGAATCACAGTTTCTACATGAAACCATTGGAGTGAAAAAGAAGTGGTGTTCAGGATGAATCAGGTCCATCAGATCTGTTCACACTGTTTGATTTCCAGCTAATATTGTTTCCTCTGGAGAAGTGTTTCTGGGGGTGAATCAAGAGAATTATTGCAGAGAGTTTTCAGTTTTGCTGCTTCAATTAATGCAGAACAAGGCAACAAACAGTCAGCATTAAAATAGAACACTGGTTTTTAACCTCAACCCATAACATTGATCATCATATTTGTAGCGTACAAAGGAGCAGAACATTCCAAGCTAACACACAGATAATCCAGAGACTGTTTCTCAGAGCTGTAAATTGGGTAAGAAACCATTTCAGGAGACAGCCAACCCAAATCCCCCCTTTTTGGAGATGACAGGATGCCCCCCTCCTGCACCAGAATCTGATAAGGGTCATAAAAGTGCTATTAGATGACGAAAACCACACCTCGGGAGAAGAGGAGATGACATTCCTCGTAACACAAGGAACTCTTTGATGATTTGAACTGAACACTTCGAAATATTAAAATCAAAGAATTCAACGTCTCTGGAGTGATGATCCCAACATCTCGACTCTGTGATACCAGGTTGATCAGGACCAGCATGGAAGGAGAACACATCGAATCTGAAGTGTTTATTGAGACGCATACACAAGACCACCAACACCCCCTCCTCTTTGTCACAGACCACCACCATAAAAGACACACAGTGAGAGAGAGAGAGAGATCTTTCATTCCCAGCATGTATACTTACAAGTTGAAATTTTCTTATAATTGAATGTATATGCTTGTGTCTGTAGTCACATTAATAGTTTACTTTCATGTAGCCTAAAAGTCTACTATTTGTAAGCTTATTCTTGTGTTATATCTTTTATTATTATTATCTCAGGAACCATGTGAGATAAACATATCATGTTTGGTGTCGTTTTAATCACAAATTTAGTGAGATTTCAGATCTGTGATTATCATAGATATTTACCAATTGGATTTGCATGTTTAAGAAATGATCTTAAAGTATGCTCTAAAGGTATTTGGCCTCTGATCTCTCCTGGACAGTGAGACTCAAGACCTCCCCCTGGGATGGACACAGCAACGATTGGTCAGATGCTGATTTGAATTTGGCTCCAAAACTTTCGATACAAAAAGAAAGTCACTGGAATTCAAGAAGGGGGCTTGATTTGTTATTTTTCAGGGGATTTCTCTTTTATCTACTTCTTTCTTTTAGAAGCTACTTTTTAAGGGCAAGACTTTTTCTTTAAGGGCTTTTTTTAAATTTGGCTTTATTGGGTTTTTATCAGCATTTTTACTTAACAGGCTATTTCAAAAACTCTTTACAGAGTTGTTCTTTACACAGCTCAACTTTCAACAAGGGTTCTTAATATTTACCTGAGCTTTGTTCTCTATGATTAACTTGAAGTTAGACTTCTTAAGTTAACATTAATAACGCAACAGCACAGACATTTTCTTTTAACTATGAGCTTCGACTCTTAGTGTTTGTACTTTGGCACATTTTTTACAGCATGACTACACCAAAGTGCCACCTTGTCTCTGCGTTCCTGATCCGATGCATCCAGCAGATCATCACAGCTGGACATCCTGCAGCAGCCTTCCTCCCCCTCCATCAAGGGCTACGCAAGTATCATTTTCCTTCTGCTAAACGGGTGAATTTATAAATTACGATTGGCTTTCAATTCCAAAGTGATTCTAAATTCATCATCTTTCTATCAGCTGCTTCCAGTGACGATCACAGTTAATGAGCTTATCCGCATTCATTCATTCATTCACTGTCTGTTGTTACATCATTGTTGTTTATTGTTTGTTTGTAGTGTTGGTTAATAAATGTTTGTGTATAATTATCATCGGTTCTGCCGTGTATTTCTTTGTTTGGGAACTGGAGGTCAATGAAATCAGAATTTACGATTTTCAGCTAAGAGACTGATCATCTTCATTCAACTAAAGTCTCTTTGAGACTTAATCTAGAATGATAATTTTCTCAGTAATCTAAGATGGTGCCCCTTCATTAACGAGTGCAATTTTAATTGTAAAGTGTAGTTACACTACGCTACATATTACAGGACAGACACACACAAGCAGTGGTTCTTTGTGAAGTTATTTAAGGAAGGACTTTTCCTCACTTCAGCACCAGTGTTGGTCCAAAAACATCCCAGCCAGCTTAACACAGTCTGTGTGTCAACATCACAACACACCTTTCTGACTCATTTTGCTCTACAGTGTAACATTTATTATGCTATTACCGGTAAATGAAATGTCCTGAATGATGAAAGTTTACTGCAAAGGAAACAGACAACAGTTTAAATACTGATGATTCTCACCAATAATGAATGTAATCTGAGTTTTCCTCACAAGATAAGCTAAACTTTGTTTCTTCCAGCTGTTCACAACTATTCCCTCTGAATTTAATGAAAACCTGCAGCATCAGACAGCAGCTGGATCCATTTGTAAATCTCCAAAGAGAAAGAGTTTTGCACACAAGAGAACAGCGCTGCTTATTTTATCAGGTTCTTGTAATTATAAACTGACCTTGACAGATCATGGAGAGAGGATGAGTCCAGACCAGGATCTAACAGCAGCTCACACTGTGTACAACCACATGTCTTCATATCAGACAGGTGAGCTGTCACAAAGAGTCACAGTTTATCAGCTGCACCTAAATATTTTGTCACATCACATCCTCAGGTTGAGCTCTGAGCTTTCAGTTTGACTGTTTGAGAAATGACTGTTAGTTATTTGGACACTTTGATCAGCTGTTATTATGCATTATACATCACTTGGTGTGTTGTCTAGTCTCATGTGAATGACAAATATCCAATTTACGTTGTGGTAAAACTTTAAAAACAAGACAATTAAACTGCACCACATCTTTCAGAAACAGTCTGTGTTACTCTGGACAAGCTTCATCTACAGAACACAGCGTGAACAGTTTCCACTGAAACTACTTTTTAAATGAAGACATGGTCCCTGTTAGTGCTGTTTGCATGTTTTGTTTCCATGAAACCACTGAGGACATTTCCATAGAGAGCCACTTTGCATCAGCAGCACCATGCTCCAGTGCTCTGGGACACTTTATAGTCCTGACACTTGAACACTGGATGACTGACAGCTGTCCTTCATCACAACACAAGACACACAAATCCTCCTCATCAAAAACATGACTTTGATCTGCGTCCTCATCTG
This sequence comes from Dascyllus trimaculatus, assembly GCA_024666655.1. Lineage (NCBI taxonomy): Eukaryota > Metazoa > Chordata > Actinopteri > Pomacentridae > Dascyllus > Dascyllus trimaculatus. The sequence continues at coordinate 166,844 of JAMOIN010000126.1, forward strand.
GACTCTCCTCTGCTGCTGTTTCACAGGTAAAGTCCACACAATCAAATTCCTCTCCTCTATCAACATGTGTCCCTGTCAAATGAAGGCCACAGAACCATGATGCTGCTTTGTGTTTGTGTGTGTGTATCCTCAGAGTCCAGAGGACAGGTCACAGTGACTCAGTCTGGAGCAGTGAGCTCTGCTGTGGGAGGCTCCGTCACCATCAGCTGTAGGACCAGTCAGAATGTTTATGTGTATAATAACTACCACCGTTTACACTGGTACCAACAGAAAGATGGAGGAGTTCCTAAACGTCTCTTACATTCTGCTAGCAACAGAGATTCAGGGATTCCAAATCGTTTTACAGGCAGTGGATCAAAGTCTGACTTCACTCTGACCATCAGTGGAGTCCAGACTGAAGATGCAGCAGTTTATTACTGTCAGAGTTTTCATGTCATCAACAGTCAACATGTGTTCACACAGTGAAAAAGCGTCGTACAAAAACCTCCCTCAGTCAGACTGAACAGAAACTGAAGTGACTGATACAGTTCACTGAACACACACACACAGATAAAAGTTAATACAGACAATAAACTGTAATAATCTTTTTATTTAATTAGTCATTCATATCATTCTATCAGCTTATTTCCTGATTATATTGTAATAATTTTCACAAAACACTGATCTTTGTTTTTTTTAGGAATTAATGAGACCAGGCGTTACAAGTTTTCTGACTCTCACTCTTAGTTCATATATTTCATACATCCTATTCTAAATATTTCAAATAAGTTGGAATCTAAACTTTCAACAAGCCCAGACAGAGCATTCCAATTCCATTCATTTCAATGAAAATCTAGTTGAGTGTCAGAGTTTCAACGTTGGTATCATTCCTTCCATTACCGTTCTCTCCCTGCTTCAGGTAATAAACCAGGTGGATGTTGATAACTAGAAGACAGTTTGAAGTCCTCTTGGAGACAACAGGTTACATCTCTTATCAAGCACAGAAGCTTCATTTCTTACTGTGACCTCCTGAACTTCTTTTCTATCTTGCACCCAAAGCTTCATGTGTAAGAATGAACTAAACAGTTTTAAATGCTGAAGGAAAGGAACTCTAACATCATAGGAGTGGTGACCCAAAATCTGAATACAAGAATCCAAGACACTCAGTCATCAGGTCCAGTTATTATCAGTGCTGCCATGTATTTGATTGTTTGTTAGAATTGGGGGTCAGTGACATCAGAATTCACAACTTCTAATTACAAGACTGATCGGTGAAACTAAATCTGATGCATTGTCTTAATAATTCAATCAGAATATTGATGTTCTATTTAAAAATATCAGCTGGACTTAGCACTAAATCTTTTGTGGACTTTGGGTCTTTCACTTCACTTCAGCCTCAGTAAGATACTGAACCTGTTTCTGTCTCATGAAGCTCTAAACTCCTCCAGAACATAACTGACACCTTGTCTTACTCCTCAGTGGAGATGAAGTTCTCCACAACAGATTGTCTCTCATTAGATGATGGATCATTGCAGTAGTCAAAGCTCTGAGCAGTGAGCAGGAAACAGCGTGATGTGTTGAGGACAGCTGCAGCTGACTGACTGTGTGTGTTTGCATACGAGTCCGGCCTCTGTGCTCCCACATGTTAAGAGCTCAGTGTTGATCAGTGTCTGTTCAGGCCTTTCAGAGACTCTGACACAACGGCAGCACAATGATCATGTTTGTGAGTCTACTGCTGGCCACCCTGGGGCTCCTTGTTCAGGGTGAGACTCTGCTGGAAGCTTGGCTTCAGGATGCAGCAGCTTCACCACAGTCATGTTCTGCTTTGATGGAGAAACACTGAAACAAGCAGCATTGAGCTTCTTACATTTGTTGTTCATGTTAAAGAAATGATCCTCATCTGTTTGGATGCTGATCGTCTTTCTCCAAGCTGGATTTGTCTCAATAGCTCTTCTCCTCTTTTTCATGTTTTCAGGTTCATCAGGAGAAGTAAATGTGGCTCAGTCTGCTCGATCTCAGTCAGTTGTTCCAGGACAGACAGTCTCCATCACATGTAAAGTCAGTCCAAGTACTAGTTACTGCTTCAGCTGGTACCAACAGAAACCAGGAGAAGCTCCTAAACTCCTCATTTACTGCAGTTCAAGTCGTCAGTCTGGAGTTTCTGATCGATTCAGTGGAACAAAATCAGGAAATACTGACTTCACTCTGACCATCAGTGGAGTCCAGACTGAAGATGCAGCAGTTTATTACTGTCAGAGTTTTCATAGCATCAACAGTCAAGCTGTGTTCACACAGTGAAAAAGCATTGTACAAAAACCTCCCTCAGTCAGACAGAACAGAAACTGAAGTGACTGATACAGTTCACTGAACACACACACACACACACACACACACACACACACAGAGAGAGAGAGAGAGAGAGAGAGAGAGAGAAGATGTTAACTTACAAATTTGACATGACTTTTTCAGTTGTAGCCTCTCACCATCCATTCAGTCCCATAATCATCATGTGTCCTTTTCAGATTTGCCAAAAAAGCCAAGAGACCTGAATGTGGCCAGTTAATGAGAATAAACTGTCATGACCTTTGACGTGAGCTTCATGCTACTTTGCAGTTTTCTCAATTGTTATAATACTGTTGTTATAAACAGCAGTTGTGGAGCTTCCTCAGATCTTCCTCAGCAGAATGAATCACCCAGTTTTTAGTCAAATATAAATGAATGAGAGTTTCTTCAGCTGGACAGGATCAAATTCAAACAGTGAGGGAGGAAGGTGCAGTGAAGTAACTGGACGGTGAAAATGATGACGAGGAAGGACGAGAGGCAGAAAGGCTCAGGTTCAGATCCAGAGACAGACAACAGTCTGGATGGACAGAAAACAAGTGGACAACAAAGACAACAAGACAACTGGAGGACCTGGCAGGTAGCAGGTGGAGGTGATGGCTGAAGCCCTGAGAGCTGATTGGAGGATGAGGAGCAGGTGATCAGGTGGGTGAAGGAGACTGGAGGGAAAGAGTGAGGACGTCTGTTGGTCAGGTGGTGAACAGCAGCGACTGGAAAGCTCCATAGAAATCCAGAGAGCTGGTGAAGAGAGAACGAGGCTGAAGACAGACAGAAGAACAACAACATGAACACAAGTGATGCACGAGTCATGACTCAGCAGAATTTTATTCTTCACAATCATTTTCTCAGTGTCACATGAAACTGTTCTTCTGTTGTTGTTTAAATTCTGTTGTTGGGTGTTTTTGTTTACTGTCATTTGTTACTGATTTTCCTCCATCTCATCTCATCTTTTCATCCCTAAATGATTTCTAAATTTGAGAATTAAAACATCTGAAGCTGATCATTTCCTAAAACATACTGAATGTCTTGCTGTATTCCAGCAAATCAAACATGGATTTGTTGTCTCTGTCTTTCACTTTTGTATTGTGAGGACCACATCCATCTTATTTTCAGCTTTGAGGTCCACATGTTCTCTTCAAGCACCTCTCAGGTGGGACAAGACTGTGGCCATCTGCTGTTAGATCAGCCTCAACTCTCTGATGGGGAGAACCTGGTTTGTCTTTCCTGCATGTGTTTGTACAGGATTTGATGGAGGAGTTCAAAGTTTAAACAGATGCATTATCAGTAAAACTAAAAGCTTTTCCACTTCATGATTAAAACTCTGTACTTAATGATTATAGTTTGGACATTTGACAGCACTGTAGGACTACAGTTTTGAACTGTATAATTTAAGTAATTCAGGATTGTCTCAATGTTGTATCCATTTATGTGACATGATTATGTGGTATTTTATTTGTTTAATGCTTCACAGCTTTCAATAGTTTCAAGCTCACTTCAACATGAACTTGACTGATCCTTGTTGCTCACATTATTGCTTCACAGGCCAGTATGAAATGAAGACATCATCTTGTATTTGTAGACCTGAATGATGGTAGATATTTTCGTAAAATGGCCTTTGAAATATGAACCCTCTCCCTGATCACATTGTAGAATCACTTTAATATTAAAAGATTATAACTGCAATAAGACGTCTGAATAAACAAAAATATCCTCTGAAACATTCTTGATTTGAACACAAATATCTTTATTATGTGAAAACATGAGCTGTGACATTATGAGGAGGAAAATAGGACTGTTTGAATGTTGATTTAGTTTGAAGAGAGAAAGAAAGAGAGAGAGAGTAGCAGAGAGCAGACACAGAGTCAAACCAGTATGAGAGTCCCAGTGAGTGAGGTCAGGACTGGGAACACTGGTCTCTCCTCAGTGTCTGTGAGAGTGGAGTGTGGGAGCCGTGGGTGGCCTGACAGCTGACAGAGACCACCTTCCTCCACTGGTCTGCAGGGAGCCTCAGGGTGCTGCTCCAGCTGTAGAGGCCGTCCTTGTCCAGCACCCCGGGGCTCCTGCTCTCCTCCCAGCTGCTGCTGCTGCTGCTGCTGCTGCCGTCCACCTTCCAGGACAGACTCCAGTCTGAGGGGAAGCCCTTGTTGGCCAGGCACATGAGCGTGGCCTTCCCCTGCTGCAGCTCCTCACTGGAGGGGGGCAGCACCGTCAGGGTGGGACCCACATCACCTAGGAGACACCAATCAGCTTAGAGGACAGGGAGCACACAGCTGCCAATCAAACATCACACACGTGGACACCTTCAGTGTGACACACTTGATTTAGTCCTTGGACCAGTTGCTGTCACATGCTTTTTCTGCTCCAGCACTCACTCACTCACACATTGTTTCACTTCCCTTTCACAAAGCTCTCATGGAAATCAGCTCACAGACAATCATCACACAGTTTCACCTCAAACATGCCAAACTATTAACACATTTTAGATCAAACTACACATCACAAATATTCAGTGGAAACATGCCATAAAACAAATACAACATATTAAGTAACAAGTGTTTCATGTAGATTTCAATCATTGTTTACCAGCTTCTTAAAATGATCTCAAACTAAACTCGAAACTATATTTGAAAAAATAAAGACATCAGGGATCATGTACATTTACAGACACTCTTCTCTATCTTCAGTCTGTTCATTTTTACTTCAAGAAAGTGCATTTTATTCATTATACAACAACTACATGGAAAATTTCAGACTTCTTTAATGAGAAGCTAAGTTTTTTTTTTTTTAATAATATTTAATAATAATGAATGTCATTCTGCCAGAAATGTGAATTTCATAGAATTTTTGCAAATCTCATTAGAGTCAGTGTCCATGTGGAAGAATTACAATTTTAACTCTTGAAGTACTTTAAATTTCAACGTGGATATTTTGCTTTTGTCCAAATGGTCAAATATTTATTTTTAACAAAATAGTTTACAATGTATTATTGCAAAATTAGTAAATTATGAACTTACTTCCAACATCCAGTCTGGTTCCTCCACCGAACGTGTACCACAGTGATACAAAGTGATTGAGGCGCCGTACAAAAACCTGTGACTGTAGAGAGACACGGCTCTGTGACTTTGGAACAAACAAACTCACCAACATCATTCAGTGTTTGTAACATTTTGTCAGCTGATAGGAAAACTGAAAACAACACAGTGGAACAAAAACCTAGAATTTATATTTTTATTTTAGATGTGTCAGGTACATTATTCTTTAATATTTCCACAGGAACTTTGTTTGTTATTCAGAATGAAATGATTAAGTGTAAGATGAAAGTCTTGCATTGGCAAAAAAAATACATGAATAAAATTAACGGCATCAAAAGTTAACGAGAAATAAGTAGATGTTTTCCCAATCAATAATCTTGAAAATGAAATGATCCATTGATAAAGCCCACAGCTGAAATGTTTAAAAGGAGACATGTTGAAACAAGACATATACTCAGAAGTAAACATCAATCAACAATCTTTAAAAATATTCCTGATCAATATTGTGATGAAGTGATTGATCCATTGATAACCAGCATCATCACATTGATCCAAGTCCCTGTTGGAGTGAGTCACACATTTCCATAGAGAGCCACTTTGCATCAGCAGCACCATGCTCCAGTGCTCTGGGACACTTTATAGTCCTGACACTTGAACACTGGATGACTGACAGCTGTCCTTCATCACAACACAAGACACACAAATCCTCCTGATCAAAAACATGACTTTGATCTGCGCCCTCATCTGGACTCTCCTCTGCTGCTGCTTCACAGGTAAAGTCCACACAATCAAACTGCTCTCCTCTATCAACATGTGTCCCTGTCAAATGAAGGCCACAGAACCATGATGCTGCTTTGTGTTTGTGTGTGTGTATCCTCAGAGTCCAGAGGACAGGTCACAGTGACTCAGTCTGGAGCAGTGAGCTCTGCTGTGGGAGGCTCCATCACCATCAGCTGTAGGACCAGTCAGAATGTTTATGTGTATAGTGGCTACCTCCGTTTAGCCTGGTACCAACAGAAAGATGGAGGAGTTCCTAAACTGCTCATAAGTTCTGCTAGCTACAGAGAATCAGGGATTCCAGATCGTTTCACAGGCAGTGGATCAAACTCTGACTTCACTGTGACCATCAGTGGAGTCCAGACTGAAGATGCAGCAGTTTATTACTGTCAGAGTGTTCATTACATCAACAGTCAGTATGTGTTCACACAGTGAAAAAGCGTCGTACAAAAACCTCCCTCAGTCAGACAGAACAGAAACTGAAGTGACTGATACAGTTCACTGAACACACACACACACACACACACACACACACACACACACACACACACACACACACACACACACACACACACACACACACGTTTTCATGAAGTGGATTGACATGTCTCCACTGTTACTTTCACCATAAATTAACATGACATCACCAAATGTTCAAAGTCTGAGAGACGTTCTACATGTTACACAGCCGCTGGTTTCACTGATTATTTCAAACATGTCACTGTGATCTTATGCAGCCTCATTAACCTCAACACTTTTCTACACACCAACAGCTGAGCTGCTGCACGGAATCACAGTTTCTACATGAAATCATTGGAAGGGGGGAAAAGAAGTGGTGTTCAGGATGAATCAGCTCCATCAGATCTGTTCACACTGTTTGATTTCCAGCTAATATTGTTTCCTCTGGAGAAGAGTTTCTGGGGGTGAATTAAGAGAATTATTGCAGAGAGTTCCCAGTTTTGCTGCTTAAATTGATGCAGAACAAGGCAACAAACAGTCAGCCTTAAAGTAGAACACTGTTTTTAACCTCAACCCATAACATTGATCATCATATTACAGGACAGACACACACAAGCAGTGGTTCTTTGTGAAGTTATTTAAGGAAGGACTTTTCCTCACTTCAGCACCAGTGTTGGTCCAAAAACATCCCAGCCAGCTTAATACAGTCTGTGTGTCAACATCACAACACACCTTTCTAACTCATTTTGCTCTACAATTTAACATTTATTATGCTACTAAATGAAATGTCCTTAATGATGAAAGTTTACTGCAAAGGAAACAGACAATAGTTTAAATACTGATGATTCTCACCAATAATGAATGTAATCTGAGTTTTCCTCACAAGATAAGCTGAACTTTGTTTCTTCCAGCTGTTCTCAACTATTCCCTCTGAATTTAATGAAAACCTGCAGCATCAGACAGCAGCTGGATCCATTTGTAAATCTCCAAAGAGAGAGAGTTTTGCACACACAAGACAGCAGCGCTGCTTATTTTATCAGGTTCTTGTAATTATAAACTGACCTTGACAGATCATAGAGAGAGGATGAGTCCAGACCAGGATCTAACAGCAGCTCACACTGTGTACAACCACATGTCTTCATATCAGACAGGTGAGTTGTCACACAGAGTCACAGTTTATCAGCTGCACCTAAATATTTTGTCACATCACATCCTCAGGTTGAGCTCTGAGCTTTCAGTTTGACTGTTTGAGAAATGACTGTTGGTTATTAGGATACTTTGATCAGCTGTTGTTATTATGCATTATACATCACTTAGTGTGTTGTCTAGTCTCATGTGAATGACAAATATCCAATTTAGTTTGTGGTACAACTTTAAAAACCGGACAATTAAACTGCACCACATCGCTCAGAAACAGTCTGTGTTACTCTGGACAAGCTTCATCTACAGAACACAGTGTGAACAGTTTCCACTGAAACTACTTTTAAATGAAGACATGGTCCCTGTTAGAGCTGTTTGCATGTTTTGTTTCCATGAAACCACTGAGGACATTTCCATAGAGAGCCACTTTGCATCAGCAGCACCATGCTCCAGTGCTCTGGGACACTTTATAGTCCTGACACTTGAACACTGGATGACTGACAGCTGTCCTTCATCCCAACACAAGACACACAAATCCTCCTCATCAAAAACATGACTTTGATCTGCGTCCTCATCTGGACTCTCCTCTGCTGCTGCTTCACAGGTAAAGTCCACACAATCAAACTCCTCTCCTCTATCAACATGTGTCCCTGTCAAATGAAGGCCACAGAACCATGATGCTGCTTTGTGTTTGTGTGTGTGTATCCTCAGAGTCCAGAGGACAGGTCACAGTGACTCAGTCTGGAGCAGTGAGCTCTGCTGTGGGAGGCTCCGTCACCATCAGCTGTAGGACCAGTCAGGATGTCTATATCTCTGACCGTTTATTCTGGTACCAACAAAAAGATGGAGGAGTTCCTAAACTACTCATTTATTATGCTAGCAGAAGAGAATCGGGGATTCCAGATCGATTTACAGGCAGTGGATCAGACTCTGACTTCACTCTGACCATCAGTGGAGTCCAGACTGAAGATGCAGCAGTTTATTACTGTCAGAGTGTTCATTACATCAACAGTCAGTGGTTGTTCACACAGTGAAAAAGCGTCGTACAAAAACCTCCCTCAGTCAGAGAGAACAGAAACTGAAGTGACTGATACAGTTCACTGAACACACACACACACACACACACACACAGAGAGAGAGAGAAAGAGAGAGAGAGAGAGAGAGAGAGAGAGAACTAATTTAACTGAAGTTATTTTAAAATCAGGATTCTTGTTTCTCAGAGGGTTTTTTATGTCTTACACTGAGGGCCATTTTTTCAGGCACACCTTTCCAGGACTGGCTGAGATCCCAGAATAGCATGACGACTGCTTTTGCATCCAACAGTCCAGTGACACAGCTCCTGCAGTTTTGTCAGCAGTACATTCAAAGATGCTCCTTTGAACTTAGATCAGGTGATTATACAAGCCTTTGGTAGCTGAAATAATTGTCAAACTGTGAAACCAGCTTAGGGCAACATGTGCTCTCTGACATGGTGTATGATCCTGCTGGAACCAACCATTAGAAGAAGCTAAAGATGTTGATGATGAGCAAAATCAGTAGCGCTTAATCCCTTAAAGGGCCCACATGGTGAAAATGAATTTTTGTGTGTGTTTTGTGGCTGTTAAAAACTCAGAGGACCAACATTAAATCAGTAAGACTTTGACTCAGGTGCCATGTAACACCTGACAAAGACAGTGTGTTCTTTCAGCAGCAGCCCATTGCTTTTCAGAGCTAAACAGCCCATTTAGGACATTCTTAAACTGGTTGTTATGCAGTTGTGGTGGAATGAAACCTCACTGTGGGGGACATGTGGGACATGACGTTGCTTCTAACATTCACCTCTCTTCTGCTAAAAAATACTAGAAGCTTCGAAGCCTTTCATTTTTTGGACTGATAGGATGAAAGCAGTTTTCAGCTTATATATGTGTTTTTCAGTTTTCTTCTTTTTGTCTTTAATTTTGTCTCCGCTATCCTCTTTACACTACAGGATTCCCATACCTGTCCTTCACCTTCTTCATCAATCATTAACCATAACAGAATGAGACAGATCTATGCCTTCAGTAGCTGAAAGACAATCCATCTCATAGAGTTCTGAAGGGAATTACTGTCTTTTGGGATAAATACAATAAAAGTGAAGAGGCTGGCACCCTAAATAAAGCACTGAAAGGTTGTGTCACGATTTTGCCCATTATTTCAGATAAATTCTAATTATCATTGTCCAGTAGTGATTCTTATTGTTTACATCAAATTTTGATTCTAACATCTGTGTGTTGAACAGGCTACATTTTCTAATATTCTACTCTCCTGTGTTGGTGAGCCTGTGCTGTAGTTCATCCACTTCACTGTTGGACATGTTTTGTGTTCAGACGCTTTTCCATTTAGCTCCATTTTGACATGTGATTATTGGAGTTACTGTCACATTCCTGTTACCTTGAGCCTGTCTGACCATTCCACTGAAAACTCTCCCATCAACTAGGGGTTTCCACCCCCAGAAGTGCTGCTCTCTCTGTGTTTGGTGTTTTGGCACTATTCTGAGTAAACTCTCAAGACTGTTGTGCTAAAAATCCAGGAGACCAACAGTTACCTCAGCAAGCCTGCTTGACACCAACAGTTTTTCCACGATGTTTGGTCTGAACAAGAACTGAAGCTCTTGATCTTCTCAACATACTTATATGCCTTCAGTGGCCACTATGTGACTGCCTGATTGCATTAAAGAACAAATTTAAAGGTTTACAAATGGTCACCAAACATTGATCATGTTGTAACAATGCAATGTCCTGCTGGGAAATCTTGGGTTCTGGCATTCATGGTGTTGTTACATTTACACATACCAACTATCGAAGCATTGCTGCAGAACAAACAGACCCAACATCACTCCAAGATGGTAGCAAACTGTCCAACAGGACAACACACCCTTTCACATTTTAAAAAAAAACATCTCAGGAACAGTTTGAAGAACATGACAAAGAGTCCACGGTACTGACCCGTGCACCAGAACAAGCCCCATTTGCTGAAGTCCCACCCTGCAAATCACAGGAGCCAAAGAAGCCAAAGAACGTCCCAGTGCCAGACACCACAGGACAACCCCAGTGGTCACATGTCCGTACCCCGATGATTCAGAGCTGGTTTGATGGCATGAAGGGAAACGATACAATTTAGGTGGATCATGGCACTTCCACCAAAGACATATTTTCACGCTGAAATTCTTAAAGCTTATTGAAATAAATGAATCCAACAGAGCTTTACCAAACAGCTGAGAAGAGTGGATACCTATAGGTCAACTGTGGCTCAGGTGGTAGAGCAGGTTTTCCACCATTCTCAAGGTTGTCCTTCTAAAGTGTCCTTGAAACAGAGCGCCATGTTGCTCTGAATGGCAGGAGAGCAGCTTGTCTAGCAGCCCTGCTCCATTAGTGTGGGAATGGGTGGATGAGAAACAGTTAATAAAATGTATATACAGTAAGTGTAAACCATTTACCATTCGTTCACTCTCAAACCTCAAATGGTTCACACTTATTTCAATCTTAAGTTTCAAAGCACTTTACAATGCATTTGTCATTAGGACTCACACACAGACACACACACACACGCGCAGAAGTCACTGTTGCTGCTCTTATCTATAAATGACATGTCCAACATGTACAACGAGTTCAATGACTTAAAATAATCTCCATAGAAATCAGTCTCTCTTTGTTGCAGCTTTTCAAAATTCATTTATGTCCCATTATTACTCATTACTGCTAAACACTGTATATTTTCCTGCCATGACACTAGAAATGTTCATGATCAATCTTCAGTTTTAGTACTTATAGTTTTAGTAGTAGGTTAAACAGAGAAACCCAACAAACCCAAAGTTTCCTTTGGTTGCCTTAAGAGATGACATAAACCATGATCAGGACCTTTGACCTCTGATTTATTTTGAATCACCACTTTCTAAATTATTTCCTCTTTAAGACAAATATGAAAACACAGAGAAGACTCTGTCAAAAAATCTTTATTATCAGCCTTTAACTTTAGTTTAATTAAATTCCATTCATATAACACATGTTCACAACATGTCTCATCTTTAGACACTTCACATAGGTTAAACAGAGAAATACAACAAACCCAACCTTTCCTTTAGTTGCTTTTGAGCAGCACTTGGCAACAGCAGACAGGAAACAGGAAACTCCCCTTACTGGGAAGAACAAAACACTTTTAAAGTAAACTCATGCAGAACCAGGTCCAGGAAGGGTGGCCATCTGCTTGACCAGTAGGGTGAGGGTAAGAAGGGACAGAGAAGAAAGATACAGATAGAAACAGACAAACTATACATGAGAGATAAACACTTTGGAGGTCAGTGAGGCCACTAACTGCAGATTAGAGACATGTAGCTCCAGATCCAGAGACACCTGCAGAGAGGACAAAACACAAAGTACAGAGAGAGAAGACACAGAGTTAGTGATGACATGGAGGCATAGAGATGTTTGGAGGGAAAAAGATGAGAGTAAAGGAGAAGATGTTCAGTGGATCATGGGAAGTTGTGCAGCAGTCTAGACCTACAGCAGCACAACTAAAACCCCTTTAACACATCCACTCTGTTCCTTTAATCTGACAGCTACGAAACGGGTCGACTACATGTGTGAATGTAAACACTGGTGACTTATCTGTAAAGGTCGTGCTGGTCATCTCATTAGGTCAGACCTAGTAACATTTCTGTATAACTGTCCACATAACACAAGTGTGAATTTAGCCTTCACATTAATGGATAGACACACACCAGCAGTGGTTCTGAAGCTTTGATAAGATTAATTCACAACTGCAAGCACATGGCTTTTTATTATGTTCAGATGTGACCAGTCCTCTCTAAAACTGATGCAGAGACACTAATACATGCTTTTATTTCATACTGGATTGACTGCTGTGATGTTCTCCTATCTGGTTTCCCTGAGAATACAATGTTTCCAGTTTAGTTTCTTCAAAACTTGGCAGCACGAGTAGTTGTAGTGTTGCCCCTTCTTTGAATTAGGTTTGATTTGCTCCTGCTCTGTTTTTCCCTCAGCTTTGTTTCCCCGTTTTTATATTGGTTTAACTTCTTTCTGTGAACAAGATAAATCCTTTTGAAAACTCTGCCTGTCTCTGCCTGCTCTGTCTGCACCTGGGTTCCCCTATCACTTTAATGATTACATAACTTTTGAGTACCCTTGTTTTATTTTTAGCAGCCCCCATATTTTCTGTATGGCAGCGTACAGACCATCCAATTTTGTCCTTGCTTTTATTTCAGATTTTTCAGAACTACTCTAATTCATCAACACCAACTACAACCAAATCGTTTAGGTGATTTTAATCTGCATGTTGATAATCAATCAGACTCTTTTGAGACAGGATTTTTAAATTTACTCAACTATATGAACTTAACTCAACATGTAACCCAGCATATTTATGATAGGGGTCACATTTTAGACACTATAATCACTCAAGGCCTGTGTTCTCAGATCACCTCAGTGACAGATGTAGGTTTGTCTGATCATTCATGAGTCTATTTTACTGTTGATCTTGTTTTTATTCAGTTAAATGACTTCATCAACCGCCACCACTGGTTTGAAAAATGCCAGTTGAGTTTTTGAACTAATCACAGTACAGAGACAGCACTAGTGCAGATTTTTCAATGACATGAGGTCCAATATGGATGTAACGAAACCATCTGACCTGGTACTAGTAGACTTCAGTGCTGCCTTTAACAGGACAAAACAAAAAATTTGACGTCTACTGTGCCCTTCAACCTTTTACCTATCTATAGTTTATTTATAGATATTTTATTTTGTTTCATTTTATTTCATTTTATCTCATCTGGTGCTTCCTCATTGCATGTGTTGTTTAGGACAGCATTGTCTCAGTTCCCCTGTCCCCGTGTTTTAGAGTCCTTCATTTATAACATGTTATTGGGGGTGGTGGGTATTTGTATTGTTTTATTGCATTTGTATTGCTTTGATCTGGAAAGCACTTTGTGTTGCATTTCAGCTGCATGTAAAGTGCTACATAAATAATGTATGACTGACTGATTGATTGATGGATGAATCGAAAGTTATTGTAGATCATTGAGTTTTTTTTTATGAACTGTTTTTAGGTAAAGTCTGTTTTTATGAAGGAATGTCAGTGTCAGAGCAAAATGAATGAACAAATGTTCTGTCACTGCATTGGATTTGAATATAGGCCTAGATATTTGGGGTGTGGAATTATTGTCTTTTAGAAGTTCACAGAAGTGAACTTCCATCCATCCATTATCTATACACCACTTAATCCTCACTAGGGTCGCTGGGGGGCTGGAGCCTATCCCTGCCGACTCAGGGCGACGGCAGGGGACACCTTGGACAGGTCGCCAGCCTATCACAGGGCTACATATAGAGACAGACAACCAAGCACACTCACATTCACATCTACGGACAGTTTAGAATAATCAGTTAACCTCAGCATGTTTTTGGACTGTGGGAGGAAGCTGGAGAACCCAGTGAAAACCCACGATGCACAGGGAGAACATGCAAACTCCACACAGAAAGATCCCAGGCGTCCTAAACGGGACGCGAACAAGGGATCTTCTAGCTGTGAGGCAACACTGCTAACCACCGAGCCACTGTGCAGCCTAGAAGTGAACGTCTTTTTCATGTTCATTTAACATGTTGCCTGATTCAAGTTACCAAAATGTACAAGTAAAAGATGGTAGATATGTTCATAAAATGGCCTCGACAATACAAACTGTCTTTCATCACATTCATCGAACAGCGCTGGTTTCATATTTTGAATGCAGTAAGACGTCTGAATAAACAATAATATCCTCAGAAGCATTATTGATTTGAAGGCAAACATCTTTATTATGTGAAAACATGAGCTGTGACATTATGAGGAGGAAAATAGGACTGTTTGAATGTTGATTTAGTTTGATGAGAGAAAGAAAGAGAGAGAGTAGCAGAGAGCAGACACAGAGTCAAACCAGTATGAGAGTCCCAGTGAGTGAGGTCAGGACTGGGAACACTGGTCTCTCCTCAGTGTCTGTGAGAGTGGAGTGTGGGAGCCGTGGGTGGCCTGACAGCTGACAGAGACCACCTTCCTCCACTGGTCTGCAGGGAGCCTCAGGGTGCTGCTCCAGCTGTAGAGGCCGTCCTTGTCCAGCACCCCGGGGCTCCTGCTCTCCTCCCAGCTGCTGCTGCTGCCGTCCACCTTCCAGGACAGACTCCAGTCTGAGGGGAAGCCCTTGTTGGCCAGGCACATGAGCGTGGCCTTCCCCTGCTGCAGCTCCTCACTGGAGGGGGGCAGCACCGTCAGGGTGGGACCCACATCACCTAGGAGACACCAATCAGCTTAGAGGACAGGGAGCACACAGCTGCCAATCAAACATCACACACGTGGACACCTTCAGTGTGACACACTTGATTTAGTCCTTGGACCAGTTGCTGTCACATGCTTTTTCTGCTCCAGCACTCACTCACTCACACATTGTTTCACTTCCCTTTCACAAAGCTCTCATGGAAATCAGCTCACAGACAATCATCACACAGTTTCACCTCAAACATGTCAAACTATTAATACATTTTAGATCAAACTACACATCACAAATATTCAGTGGAAACATGTTATAAAACAAATACAACAAATTAAGTATCAAGTGTTTCATGTAGATTTCAATCCTTTTTTACCAGCTTCTTAAAATGATCTCAAACTAAATTTGAAGCAATATTTGAAAAAAATAAAGACATCAGGGATCATGTACATTTACAGACACTCTTCTCTATCTTCAGTCTGTTCATTTTTACTTCAAGAAAGTACATTTTGATTCATTATACAACAACTACATGGAAAATTTCACACGTATTTAGCGAGAAGCTAAGTCTGTTTTTTTAAATACTTTTTATATTAATTAATAATGATGAATTTCGTTATGACAGAAATGTGAACATAGAATTTCAGTAAATCTCATTACAGTCAGTGTCCACGTGGAAGAATTAAAATTTTAACACATTAAGTCCTTTAAATTTCAACATGGATATTTTACTTTTGTCCAAATGGTCAAATATTTACTTTTAACAAAATAGTTTACAATGTATTATTGCAAAATTAGTAAATTATGAACTTACTTCCAACAACATCCAGTCTGGTTCCTCCACCGAACGTGTACCACAGTGATACAAAGTGATTGAGGCGCCGTACAAAAACCTGTGACTGTAGAGAGACACGGCTCTGTGACTTTGGAACAAACAAACTCACCAACATCATTCAGTGTTTGTAACATTTTGTCATCTGATATGAAAAGTGAAAATAACACAGTGGAACAAAAACCTAGAATTTATATTTTTAATTTTAGATGTGTCAGGTACATTGTTCTTTATTATTTCCACAGGCACTTCGTTTGTTATTCAGAAAGAAATGATTAAGTGTAAGAAGAAAATCCTGCACAGGAAAAAAAATAATGAAAGCATTAAAATAGACAAGAAATAAATAGATATTTTCCCAATCAATACTCTTAGAAATGAAGTGATCCATTGATCAAGTCCACAGCTGAAATGTTTACAGGGACACACTTTGAAACAAGACATATACTCAGAAGTAAACATCAATCAACAATCTTTAAAAATATTCCTGATCAATATTGTGATCAAGTGATTGATCCATTGATAACAAGCATCATCACATTGATCCAAGTCCCTGTTGGAGTGAGTCACACATTTCCATAGAGAGCCACTTTGCATCAGCAGCACCATGCTCCAGTGCTCTGGGACACTTTATAGTCCTGACACTTGAACACTGGATGACTGACAGCTGTCCTTCATCACAACACAAGACACACAAATCCTCCTCATCAAAAACATGACTTTGATCTGCGTCCTCATCTGGACTCTCCTCTGCTGCTGCTTCACAGGTAAAGTCCACACAATCAAACTCCTCTCCTCTATCAACATGTGTCCCTGTCAAATGAAGGCCACAGAACCATGATGCTGCTTTGTGTTTGTGTGTGTGTCTCCTCAGAGTCCAGAGGACAGGTCACAGTGACTCAGTCTGGAGCAGTGAGCTCTGCTGTGGGAGGCTCCG
The DNA here is from genome assembly GCA_024666655.1 of Dascyllus trimaculatus. NCBI lineage: Eukaryota > Metazoa > Chordata > Actinopteri > Pomacentridae > Dascyllus > Dascyllus trimaculatus. The sequence goes on from JAMOIN010000126.1 coordinate 183,607, forward strand.
TCACCATCAGCTGTAGGACCAGTCAGGATGTCTATAACTCTAACCATTTATACTGGTACCAACAGAAAGATGGAGGAGTTCCTAAACTACTCATTTATTATGCTAGCACTCGAGCATCAGGGATTCCAGATCGTTTTACAGGCAGTGGATCAAACTCTGACTTCACTCTGACCATCAGTGGAGTCCAGACTGAAGATGCAGCAGTTTATTACTGCAAAAGTCTCCATAGCATCAACAGTCAGTGGTTGTTCACACAGTGAAAAAGCGTCGTACAAAAATCTCCCTCAGTCAGACAGAACAGAAACTGAAGTGACTGATACAGTTTACTGAACACACACACACACACACACACACACACACACACAGTCACTGTTTCTACTCCTATAATTAATAGTCATGTACCAAAACAACTTCAGTGTCTTCAAGTATTCTTTATGTACATCAATCACTCTTTGTCGCAGCTTTTCAGCTTTCCTCTATCTCCCATTATAATCTCATGTTTTTATCAGATTCACAAACAAATCAAGAAGAGAAAAACCTGAGACTGTTAATGAGATAAACCATCACCAGGACCTTTGACCTCTGATTAAAGAAATTTCTGAATTTTATGCTCTTTAAGAAAAACATGAAGACACAGGTCAGACTCAGAAACTTTCATTATCAATCTTTAGCTTTATTTTAATTAAATTCCATTCATATAAAACCAGTTCACAACATGTCTCATCTTTGGACACTTCACTTAGGTTAAACAGAGAAATACAACAAACCCAAACTTTCCTTTAGTTGTCTTTGAGCAGCACTTGGTAACAGCAGACAGGAAATAGAAAACTCCCCTTACTGGGAAGAACAAAACATTTTTTAAAATAAACTCATGCAGAACCAGGTCCAGGAAGGGTGGCCATCTGCTTGACCAGTAGGGTGAGGGTAAGAGGGGACAGAGAAGAAAGATACAGATAGAAACAGACAAACTATACATGAGAGATAAACACTTTGGAGGTCAGTGAGACCACTAACTGCAGATTAGAGACATGTAGCTCCAGATCCAGAGACACCTGCAGAGAGGACAAAACACAAAGTACAGAGAGAGAAGACACAGAGTTAGTGATGACATGGTGGCATAGAGATGTTTGGAGGGAGGAATATGAGAGTAAAGGAGAAGATGTTTAGTGGATCATGGGAAGTTGTGCAGCAGTCTGGACCTACAGCAGCACAACTAAAACCCCTTTCACACATCTACTCTATTCCTGTAATCTGACAGCTACTAAACGGGTTGGCTACATGTGTGAATGTACACACTGGTGACTTATCTGTAAAGGTTGTGCTGACAATCTCATTAGGTCAGACCTAGTAACATTTCTTTGTAACTGTCAACATAACACAAGTGTGGATTTAGCCTTTACATTAATGGATAGATGCATACCAGTAGTGGTTCTTTGTCAAGTTATTTAAGGAAGGATTTTTCCACATTTTAGCACGAATATTGGTCCGAAAAACATCACAGAGACGCATAAAATACACAGTTTGTGTGCCAAAATCACAACATACCTTTTCAATGCACTTTGCTCTACAATTTCAAATCCATTATGCTACAAAATGAAATGTCCATAATAATGAAACTTTACTGCAATGGAAATGGTGTTTTTCCACACAAGATGTTCAGAGGAGCTGAAGTGTGTTTCTTCCAGCTGTTTGGAACTATTGGCTCTGAGTCTTCAGCATCACACAGCAGTAGTATCCATGTGTGCGTCTTATATTTGCACACCAAAAAACAACAGAGCCGGTAAATAATTAAATTCTTCTCATTATAAATTGTCGGCCAGAGTGAATCACTCCGGACCGGGGTCCAACGGCAGGTCACACTGTGTAAACCTGTAGTGCTGAGATGTGGCATAGCACGTTTTAGCAGGTTGCTCAGTCTCCACACCTGACTGCAGTCAGCATGCTCCTCACACAACTTTACTTTTATTGATAATTCTCATCATTTCTGGGAGCGGGCATCTTTTCTTGACAGAGATGGTATTCAGTCCAGTCCACAAGGTTCCCGAGCCTTCACTGCAAGCATTCTCCATGTCATCTCCACCTCCAAATGCACATGACCGATTAGATTTGGACCAGATGCAAAGTCAGGTGGTTAATGAGGTTCTAGAGGAGTGAGAAAAGAAAAAGATGTATTTGCAAATTAACAACAGCCAACAGGTTTGTTACAATTCAACAAAACCAACAACAACTGTAAAAACAGTACAATACCAATATTTAGAAACCCCACAAATAAAAACAAGTCCTTCTGGACAGGAAAAACAAAGTTGCAAAATTCATATAAAATGTCCTTAATGCCTCCCTTAGATATTCCTTTGGTTTGTGTTCCTTCCTTGTGTCACTCTTTTGTCAGTGTGTTTTCTCTCTACCCTGGTAGGACAAATTAGTGTAATGGTGATTGTTCCTCATCTGGAAATCCTGTGAAACCAACAGAGCAGAGTCCTCCCAGTGAAGATTGAGACAGCTGGCCACAGTCTCTCCCTCACACTCTCTCTGTCAGCTCAGCCCTGCCTCCACTCACCTTGATTGCTGGATATGAAGACAGCTGCAGAGAGCAGCTCACCTGGACTCGATTATCAACTCATAAATACTCGGGCCATTCACTCAGTCTCTGCCAGGTCATGAACAATGCAGCCCTGGTTTCCATGCCAGTCCTGCTCTGTCCGCCTGCTTGCCTTTCTCGAGCCCCCGCCAACAGAACCCCCTGCTTCAGTGACTCACTTGCTGCCCGGATCCTGCCCCCCCAGCCTGCCTGCCCCTTAGATTAGTTTTCAGTCCAGTGAGTATCCCTGTTTCAATTTGTCTGGCTTCAGTTTATTCATACCTGTTTCTCTGGATCCGATTCTGTTTGTTAGTTTGAGTTGTTACCCGGTTGTTGTAGTTTTGCCCATTTTCGTATGTAATCTGGTTTTCCCCATTCTGTATTTCCCCCTCAGTTTAGCTTCCCTTTCTGTATAGGTTTCAGCCGGTTTTCTATGTCCCCATTTTGATTGTTTAGTTTTAGTTTATACTCATCAGTTTTCCTTTGTTCCTGTTCTGTTTGTTCATGAGAGTTATTCCTCGGTTTTTGTAGTTTGATCTCTTTTCTGAATTCAGTCTGGGTTCTCCATTCTGTCCTCCTCCCTCAGTTTAGTTTTATCCTTCTGTATTAGTTTTATTTGGTTGTCTATGTCCCCGTTTTGTTAGTGTAGTTTATTCATCTGTGGTTGTCTTAGGTTTCCTCCCCAATTGTCAGTTTAGAGTGTTTGTAGTTTTGCCTGTTTTTCTGTGAGGTTTGGTTCAGCTTTTCCCCTCCAGAGTTTAGTTTGTTATGCTGTACTGGTTTCACTTTCCTTTCTTGATTAAATAAAGCTTTTTGTCCTCACTTGTCCCTGCCTGCTCTCTGTGTCTGCACTTGGGTTCAAACCTCAGCCGCCATGGCACACAGTGGACAGCCCACCTAAATGACACCCTGTTTTTTTTTCTGATTTTTCAGAACTACCCTAATTCATCCACACCAACCACAACCAAATTATTGTTTTAGGTGATTTTAATCTGCATGTTCACAATCAATCAAACTCTTTTGCGGATTTTTAAAATTGACTTAACTACATGAACTTAATTCAACTTGTAACCCAGCATACTCATAATAGGGGCCACATTTTAGACATCATAATCACTCAAGGCCTGTGTTCTAAGATCACCTCAGTGACAGATATGGGTTTGTCTGATCATTCAGGAGTTTTTTTCTTTACAATTGATCTTGTTTTAATCACTTAAATTATTCATTAACCGACACCACTGGTATGAGAAATATTGGTTTTTGAACTAAAGACAGTACAGAGACAGCACTAGTGCAGATTTTCAATGACCTGAGGTCCATTATGGATGTAAAAAGACCATCTGGCCTGATACTAGTAGACTTCAGTGCTGCAGTTGACAGGACAAAAATAAATCTTGTCTTCTACTGTGCTCTTCACCTTTGTACCTATCTATATTTTAATTATGGTTATTTCATTTTATTTATTTTATTTCATCTGGTGCTTCCTCATTGCATGTGTTGTTTAGGACAGTGTTGTCTCAGTTCCCAATCCCTGTGTTTTAGAGTCCTTCATTTATAACATATTGGGGGTGGTGGGTATTTGTATTATTTCATTGCATTGGTACTGCTTTCATCTGTAAAGAACTTTGTGTTGAAATTCAGTTGTATGAGAAGTGCTACATAAGTAAAATATAAGTGACTGATTGATCGATGGATAAATCCAAAGTTATTGTAGATAGTTGAGTTGGTTTTTCTGAACTGCTTTTATGAAACGTCTGTTTTTATGAACTGCAGGAATGTCAGTGTCAGAGCAAAAGGAATGATCAAATGTTCTGTCACTGCATTGTTTTGGATATAGGCCGAGATATTTGGGGTGTGGAATTATTGTCTTTTAGAAGAAGTGAACTTGTTTTTCATATTCATTTAACATGATGCCTGATTCAAGTTACCAAAATGTTTAACTAAAAGATGACAGATGTTTTCATAAAATGACCTCGACAATACAAACTGTCTTTCATCACATTCTACTGTTGGTTTCATATTTTAAATAGGCAGTAAGACGTCAATAAACAATAATATCCTCAGAAACATTGTTGATTTGAAGACAAACATCTTTATTTTGTGAAAACATGAGCTGTGACATTATGAGGAGGAAAATAGGACTGTTTGAATGTTGATTTAGTTTGATGAGAGAAAGAAAGAGAGAGAGTAGCAGAGAGCAGACGCAGAGTCAAACCAGTATGAGAGTCCCAGTGAGTGAGGTCAGGACTGGGAACACTGGTCTCTCCTCAGTGTCTGTGAGAGTGGAGTGTGGGAGCCGTGGGTGGCCTGGCAGCTGACAGAGACCACCTTCCTCCACTGGTCTGCAGGGAGCCTCAGGGTGCTGCTCCAGCTGTAGAGGCCGTCCTTGTCCAGCACCCCGGGGCTCCTGCTCTCCTCCCAGCTGATGCTGCTGCTGCTGCTGCTGCCGTCCACCTTCCAGGACAGACTCCAGTCTGAGGGGAAGCCCTTGTTGGCCAGGCACATGAGCGTGGCCTTCCCCTGCAGCAGCTCCTCACTGGAGGGGGGCAGCACCGTCAGGGTGGGACCCACATCACCTAGGAGACACCAATCAGCTTAGAGGACAGGGAGCACACAGCTGCCAATCAAACATCACACACGTGGACACCTTCAGTGTGACACAGTTGATTTAGTCCTTGGACCAGTTGCTGTCACATGCTTTTTCTGCTCCAGCACTCACTCACTCACACATTGTTTCACTTCCCTTTCACAAAGCTCTCATGTAAATCAGCTCACAGACAATCATCACACAGTTTCACCTCAAACATGTCAAACAATTAATACATTTTAGATCAAACTACACATCACACATATTCAGTGGAAACATGCCATAAAACAAATACAACACATTAAGTAACAAGTGTTTCATGTAGATTGCAATCGTTGTTTACCAGCTTCTTAAAATGATTTCAAACTGAATTTGAAGCAATATTTGAGAAAATAAAGACATCAGGGATCATGTTCGTTTGTAGAGACTCTTCTCTATCTTCAGTCTGCTCATTTTTACTTCAAGAAAGTAAATTTTGATTCATTATACAACAACTACATGGAAAATTTCAGACTTATTTAGTGAGAAGCTAAGTTTGTTTTTTTCATACTTTTTAACGTAATACTTAATAATAATATATTTCATTATGACAGAAATGTGAACATAGAATTTCAGCAAATGTCATTAGAGTCAGTGTCCACGTGGAAGGATCAAAATTTTAACACTTTAAGTCCTTTAAATTTCAACATGGATATTTTGTTATTGTCCAAATGGTCAAATATTTACTTTTAACAAAACACTTTACAATGTATTATTGCAAAATTAGTAAATTATGAACTTACTTCCAACATCCAGTCTGGTTCCTCCACCGAACGTGTACCACAGTGATACAAAGTGATTGAGGCGCCGTACAAAAACCTGTGACTGTAGAGAGACACGGCTCTGTGACTTTGAAACAAACAAACTCACCAACATCATTCAGTGTTTGTTACATTTTGTCAGCTGATATGAAAACGAAAAACAACACAGAGGAACAAATACCTAGAATTTATATTTTTTTATTCAAAACATGTCATACATGTAAAATAAAGTACAAAGTCCCAATCAATACTCTGACCAATTAAATGTTTGATTGATAAGAAAGAAGCTCCAGTGTTCTGGCAGAGTTTGTAGTCTTGAAGGTTGAAATTTAAAAATTAAAAATTAAAAAATCCCACCATTTTTGTTTGTTATTCAGAATGAATATAAATGATTAAGTGTAAGAAGAAAATCCTGCACAGAAAAAAAAACATTAAGAGCATAAAAAAATAGACAAAAATAATATCAGACATTTTCCCAATCAAGACTCTTAGAAATGAAGTGATCCATTGATAAAGTTCACAGCTGAAATGTTTACAAGGACACACTTTGAAACAAGACATATACTCAGAAGTAAACATCAATCAACAATCTTTAAAAACATTCCTGATCAAAATTGTGATGAAGTGATTGATCCATTGATAAGCAGCATCATCACATTGATCCAAGTCCCTGTTGGAGTGAGTCACACATTTCCATAGAGAGCCACTTTGCATCAGCAGCACCATGCTCCAGTGCTCTGGGACACTTTATAGTCCTGACACTTGAACACTGGATGACTGACAGCTGTCCTTCATCACAACACAAGACACACAAATCCTCCTGATCAAAAACATGACTTTGATCTGCGTCCTCATCTGGACTCTCCTCTGCTGCTGCTTCACAGGTAAAGTCCACACAATCAAACTCCTCTCCTCTATCAACATGTGTCCCTGTCAAATGAAGGCCACAGAACCATGATGCTGCTTTGTGTTTGTGTGTGTGTCTCCTCAGAGTCCAGAGGACAGGTCACAGTGACTCAGTCTGGAGCAGTGAGCTCTGCTGTGGGAGGCTCCGTCACCATCAGCTGCAGGACCAGTCAGAATGTCTATGTGTATAATAACTACCACCGTTTATTCTGGTACCAACAGAAAGATGGAGGAGTTCCTAAACTTCTGATTAAATATGCTAGCGGCAGAGTATCAGGGATTCCAGATCGTTTTACAGGCAGTGGATCAAACTCTGACTTCACTCTGACCATCAGTGGAGTCCAGACTGAAGATGCAGCAGTTTATTACTGTCAGAGTTTTCATAGCATCAACAGTCAATCTGTGTTCACACAGTGAAAAAGCGTCGTACAAAAACCTCCCTCAGTCAGACTGAACAGAAACTGAAGTAACTGATACAGTTCACTGAACACACATTTCCATGAAGTGGATTGAACAAACCTCCACTGTTAATTTCACCATAAAAAAACATGAACATCAAGACAAGTTTAAAGTCAAAGACTGATCCAAGTATCAGTCAAATATTTTTCTCTTTGACAGCTTCTCTTCATCCAAATATGTCCCATTTTAATCCCATGTTTATACCTGATTCATCTCCTCTGTGACAGTCAATGAGAAAAAGCTTCTTCAGGACCTTTGACCTCAGCTTCACGTTGGATCACAGCTCCACAACTACATCCTGTTAAAAGATAATATGAAGACACAGATCAGCATCAGAAACCTTCATGATCAATAACCAAACAAACAAAACCAGAACATCCCTGTGATCTCAGAAACATGATATTCTTTCATTAGTATTCATTTTATAACTTCTCACCTATAGATAACTATACTACTACATATTTAAAAGCAGGAAGTAAACTGGATCAAAACCAACTGTAGCTGAGCTCCGTCTCCTTCAGTATCACATCATGACCAAGTGTTCAAAACCTCTTTCAGACTCTGTGTCACGACGATCAAACAAATGTAGAAAGTGGATTCTTTCCTCTGACTTTATTAAACAGCATCACACAGCAGAAGGATCCAAACTGAGAGACGTTCTACATGTTACACAGCCGCTGGTTTCACTGATTATCTCAAACATGTCACTGTGATCTTATGCAGCCTCATTGACCTCAACACTTTTCTACACACCAACAGCTGAGCTGCTGCACAGAATCACAGTTTCTACATGAAATCATTGGGGGGGGGGGGGTTCTCTTGTGTGTTTTGCACACAAGAGCAGCGCTGCTTATTTTATCAGGTTCTTGTAATTATAAACTGACCTTGACAGATCATGGAGAGAGGATGAGTCCAGACCAGGATCTAACAGCAGCTCACACTGTACAACCACATGTCTTCATATCAGACAGGTGAGCTGTCACACAGAGTCACAGTTTATCAGCTGCACCTAAATATTTTGTCACATCACATCCTCAGGTTGAGCTCTGAGCTTTCAGTTTGACTGTTGGTTATCTGGACACTTTGATCAGCTGCTGTTATTATGCATTATACATCACTTGGTGTGTTGTCGAGTCTCATGTGAGTGAAAATTATCCAATTTAGTTTGTGATACAACTTTTTAAAAAACAAGACAATTAAACTGCACCACATCATTCAGAAACAGTCTGTGTTACTCTGGACAAATTCATCTACAGAACACAGTGTGAACAGTTTCCACTGAAACTACTTTTAAATGAAGAAATGGTTCCTGTTTGAGCTGTTTGCATGTTTTGTTTCCATGAAACCACTGAGGACATTTCCATAGAGAGCCACTTTGCATCAGCAGCACCATGCTCCAGTGCTCTGGGACACTTTATAGTCCTGACACTTGAACACTGGATGACTGACAGCTGTCCTTCATCACAACACAAGACACACAAATCCTCCTGATCAAAAACATGACTTTGATCTGCGTCCTCATCTGGACTCTCCTCTGCTGCTGCTTCACAGGTAAAGTCCACACAATCAAACTCCTCTCCTCTATCAACATGTGTCCCTGTCAAATGAAAGCCACAGAACCATGATGCTGCTTTGTGTTTGTGTGTGTGTATCCTCAGAGTCCAGAGGACAGGTCACAGTGACTCAGTCTGGAGCAGTGAGCTCTGCTGTGGGAGGCTCCGTCACCATCAGCTGTACGACCAGTCAGAATGTCTACGTGTATAATGGCAACCACCTTTTAGCCTGGTACCAACAGAAAGATGGAGGAGTTCCTAAACTTCTCATTTACTATGCCAGCACTCGAGCATCAGGGATTCCAGATCGTTTTACAGGCAGTGGATACGACTCTGACTTCACTCTGACCATCAGTGGAGTCCAGACTGAAGATGCAGCAGTTTATTACTGTCAGAGTGCTCATTACATCAACAGTCAGTGGTTGTTCACACAGTGAAAAAGCGTCGTACAAAAACTTCCCTCAGTCAGACAGAAACTGAAGTGACTGATACAGTTCACTGAACACACACACACACACACACACACACACACACACACACACATATATACACACACACCCCAAAAAGACCCCAAAGAAAGCATAAAATCTACCATTAAATACAGCTCCTACAACTACTAACCTGTTAAAAGTAGAAAAAGTCTCGGATGTCAGCCTGTGGAGCTATATAAAAGCAAAAATTAAAGTAAAGATTTATAAAATTTACCTATTTATCCTTAACATTGCCTTAGGTTCAAGATTCACATCTTTAAACAAAAAGGAAGTTCATAAAATATTGAAATAAGATTGTAATTCCTAAAATAATGGAAGTATTTTAAGATGTGTCACCTTAAAGTAATTTGAAATTGTGTTAGTTAAGAAATGAAAATTTTCAAACACCTAGAAACCTTAAACTCAGACAGAAGCTCTTTCTGACATTCTGTGGGTAAATATGTGAACAGTGAAATCCAGCAACAGAAATGTATGTTTCTTATCAGTTGGAACTGAAAATAAATTCTGACCAGTTCCTTTAAATAATCTGATAACTGAGAAAATCTCATTTAAAATGGAAATGCGATGAAAAAATGACAGAAATCATGAATGAAATATCTGATGATTCATTTTATTTCAACAAACTTTCAAACATGTAAAATCACAGTGTGAGTTGGAAGTAGTTCTGGTTGAACAACTCACAGTAGCAGCTCTCAGTATTAACACATGATATCAATGAGGCTCTATCACAATGAAGAGTTTATTCCACCATATTAATCCTGTTCAATAACAGTAATAATAAAAACCTTCTGAACTTAAAACCTTTGAAATCAGAACCACCACTGTTATGACAACAACATCCAGCAGAATATGCTGCAGTTGTGTTTTAGGTTCTTTCAGGAGAAGCAGACATGTACAGAAATATGATAGATTATGTTTTGTTTTTTTAATTGTTTTTGGTTTGGAGACAAAGACCAAAGACCCTTTAGAGGTGTTTGAGGTGAGCTGAGTTGACTCGATTGCCTTGAGTTGTCTTTACTGGGGGAGATGAAGGAATGGTAGCAGTGGACGGTCATGGAGGAGAGACGAGATGAAGGGAGACTTGGCTTGACTTTAGTCCACTTACGCTGAGTTGAGTCGACTTGAGCTGACTGGACTTCAGTCGACTTGAGCTGACTGGATTTGACTGGAGTCAGCTTGACTTGTGTTGAGTTGAGTTGACTTGAGTCAACTACAGTTGACTTAGTCGACTTGAGTCGACTTGAGCTGAGTTAAGTTTACTTGACTTGAATCAGCTTGAGCTGTGCTGAGTTGCCTTGACTTGAATCAGCTTGAGCTGTGCTGAGTTGCCTTGACTTGAGTAAACTTGGGTCATCTTGAGCTGAGTCGACTTGAGCTGACTTGACTTGAGTCAGCTTGAGCTGTGCTGAGTTGCCTTGACTTGAGTAAACTTGAGACAACTTGAGGCGACTTGAGCTGAGTTGAGACGACTTGAGCTGACTTGACTTGACTGGAGTCAGCTTGACCTGTGTTGAGTTTACTTGATTTGAATCAGCTTGAGCTGTGCTGAGTTGCCTTGACTTGAGTAAACTTGAGTCATCTTGAGCTGAGTCGACGTGAGCTTACTTGACTGGAGTCAGCTTAACCTCTGCTGAGTTGCCTTGACTTGAGTAAACTTGAGTAAAGTTGAGGCGACTTGAGCTGAGGTGAGACGACTTGAGCTGACTTGACTTGACTGGAGTCAGCATGACCTGTGTTGAGTTTACTTGATTTGAATCAGCTTGAGCTGTGCTGAGTTGCCTTGACTTCAGTAAACTTGAGGCGACTTGAGCTGAGTCGACTTGAGCTGACTTGACTGGAGTCAGCTTGAGCTGTGCTGAGTTGCCTTGACTTGAATAAACTTGAGGCAACTTGAGGCGACTTGAGCTGAAATGACATAACTTGAGCTGACTTGACTTGACTGGAGTCAGCTTGACTTGTGTTGATTTGCCTTGACTTGAGTCAACTACAGTTGACTTAGTCGACTTGAGTCGACTTGAGCTGAGTTGAGTTTACTTGACTTGAATCAGCTTGAGCTGTGCTGAGTTGCCTTGACTTGAATAAACTTGAGGCAACGTGAGGCGACTTGAGCTGAGTTGAGATGACTTGAGCTGACATGACTTGACTGGAGTCAGCTTAAACTGTGTTGAGTTTACTTGATTTGAATCAGCTTGAGCTGTGCTGAGTTGCCTTAACTTGAGTAAACTTGTGTCATCCTGAGCTGAGTCGACTTGAGCTGACTTGTCTTGAGTCAGCTTGAGCTGTGCTGAGTTGCCTTGACTTAAGTAAACTTGAGGCCACCTGAGCTGAGGTGAGACGACTTGAGCTGACTTGACTTGACTGTAGTCAGCTTGACCTGTGTTGAGTGTGCTTGATTTGAATCAGCTTTAGCTGGGCTGAGTTGCCTTGACTTAAGTAAACCTGAGTCATCTTCAGCTGAGTCGACTTGAGCTGACTTGTCTTGAGTCAGCTTGAGCTGTGCTGAGTTGCCTTGACTTAAGTAAACTTGAGGCGACTTGAGCTGAGTTGAGTCGACTTGACTTGAATCAGCTTGAGCAGTGTTGAGTTGCCCTGACTTGAGAAAACTTGAGTCGACTTTAGCTGAGTTGACTTGACTTGAGCAGAGTTGACCTGACTAGAGTCAGCCTGAGTTGACTGGGGTGGTTGTAGGAATGTAGCAGTGGATGGTCATGGAGGGGAGGAGGGAGGAAAGGAGACTTGATTTGACTTGTTTAAACTTGAGTAGGCTTGAGCTGATTTAGGTTGACTAAGGTAGTTGAAGAAATGGTAGCGGTCGATGGTCATGGAGGAGATGAGGGTGGAGGGGGGTGGAGAAGGGAGGAGGCAGAGGGAGCTACTGAATAACCAGCAGCCTCCTCCACCCTCTGGGTCAGTCACACTTAAGTGCAACAAACAAACAACCGGCTCCAGAAACCTTTTTTCTCCACCCTGTGGTTTTCTGTCTCCATCTTTTCCTGTTTTTGTTTCTTTTTCAGTTCCTTCTTCTCAGCCTTTTCTTTCTCTTTTTTCTCTTTCTTTTCTTTGCTTCTTCTTTTCTCTTCCTCTGTCTTTTTTCTGAAGAATCTGAAGAAGCTTTTGCCTTTGTGGCTGTTTTCACTGAGCTCTGGATCCTCCACTTGTTTGTTGTCCTCTGTTTCTTTAATCTCCTCCTCAACATCATGTTTTTCTACCTGCAGTTCTTCAGTTTTTTCAACCTGCAGTTCTTCTTCTTTTTCTACCTGCAGTTCTTCAGTTTTTTCAACCTGCACTTCTTCTTGTTTTTCAACCTGCAGTTCTTCAGTTTTTTCAGCCTGCACTTCTTCTTGTTTTTCAACCTGCAGTTCTTCAGTTTTTTCAGCCTGCACTTCTTCTTGTTTTTCAACCTGCAGTTCTTCAGTTTTTTCAACCTGCACTTCTTCTTGTTTTTCTACCTGCAGTTCTTCAGTTTTTTCTACCTGCACTTCTTCTTGTCTTTCAACCTGCAGTTCTTCAGTTCTTTCAACCTGCAGTTCTTCAGTTTTTTCTACCTGCAGTTCTTCTTTTCCGACCTGCACTTCTTCTTGTTTTTCAACCTGCAGTTCTTCAGTTTTTTCAACCTGCAGTTCTTCAGTTTTTTCAACCTGCACTTCTTCTTCTTTTTCAACCTGCAGTTCTTCAGTTTTTTCAACCTGCACTTCTTCTTGTTTTTCTACCTGCAGTTCTTCAGTTTTTTCTACCTGCACTTCTTCTTGTTTTTCAACCTGCAGTTCTTCAGTTCTTTCAACATGCAGTTCTTCAGTTTTTTCTACCTGCAGTTCTTCAGTTTTTTCTACCTGCAGTTCTTCTTTTTCTACCTGCACTTCTTCTTGTTTTTCAACCTGCAGTTCTTCAGTTTTTTCTACCTGCACTTCTTCTTGTTTTTCAACCTGCAGTTCTTCAGTTTTTTCAACCAGCACTTCTTGTTTTTCAACCTGCAGTTCTTCAGTTTTTTCAACCTGCACTTCTTGTTTTTCAAGCTGCAGTTCTTCTTTCTCGCACTGCTGCACCTCCTCTTTACTCTGGCGATTGAGGATCTCCTGGTCTTTCAGGCTGAGTTGTCTCTTCAGCTGATCCAGCTCTTCATCTTTCGCCTTGCTGAGCTTTTGGTATTGCAGCCTTTCATTTCTCAGGAGGTTGTTCAGGTCCTCAAGAAGAAGTTCTCTGTTTTGAATAAGGCTGTCTTTTTCCCTGATGAGAGCACAGTTCTGTCTTAGTCTTGCTCGTAACTTCTCATTCTCAGCCTCAACTTCTTGGACCTTCATGTCCAGATTTTTGTTTTTCTGCTTTAGCTGCTCTTTTTCAGCTTCAAACTCTCTGTTTTGAAAAAGTGAGTCTTTTTCCCTGTTGAGACCGCTGCTCTGTCTAAGTCTCCCATGTAATTTCTGGTTGTCAGCCTCAGCTTCTTGGAGCCTTATGTCCCGATATTTGTTTTTCTGCTTTAGCTGCTCTTTTTCAGCTTCGGACTCCCTGCTTTGAAGAAGGGCGTCTTTTTCCCTGATGAGAGCGTTGTTCTGTCTTAGTTTCACACGTAACTTGTGGTTGTCAGCCTCAGCTTCTTGGGCTCTCATGTCCAGATATTTGTTTTTCTGCTTTAGCTGCTCTTTTTCGGCCTCAGATGCCTGCAAGGCCTTTCTCAGCTCTGCCAGTGCCGTGGATTGGTTTGGGTAACCACCGTAGTTAGGAGCGCCGACAAATTTTTGTCTGCGTTGCTGGTTCATTCTCTTGTCCATTGTGCAACAAGGATGTGGTCGAGTGTCGTAGCTGATTGTACAAACGCTGTAGATCTGTGTCTCTCGCAGGTTGTAGGTTGCTCTCAGATGATCTGAATGGCTGAGCTGACAAAATGTGTGGTATTAAGCATTTGGAATGTTATAATATGACATCACTTTGATGTCACAATGTAACATTCCACATGGGCCTTTAATGTTGTTGCCAAGCAACGGGACCGTGTTTGTTTTTGAAATATTTTGCTGCTGCTGTTGTGTTCACATTAATGTACATGCACACATACATAATAAGATATTAGAATGAATAAAATGTATATAAAATACTGTGCACCAGTGGTGAAGAACTCAGATCTTTTTGCTTTCGTACAAACTTCATCTTCATCAAAAGATGAAGTAAGAGAGAGTCCTGCATTTAAAATTCTTCTCAAGTATAAAAGAAATATTTTGACCAAAACCATGAAATACAAGAGTATTTATCCTGCAGATAAATGATATTTAAATAAATATGACATTAGGAAATTTTACTGGGTGACGAGATTAATTGTTACGAACCACTTCTCTCATCCATCCATTATCTATACACAGCCGAAAAGAAGTAGTCACAGAAGTACTTTCAATAAGAGGCTCATTGTACCAAAATGCACCACAGAGCACCACAGAGAATTATTCCTGCCTGTGGCCATCAAACTATACAACTCCTCACTCTGGTTGTCACACACTTGGAGTCAACTGGTTGACTTGGACTTTGGACTCTTTTAATAATGTGCAATAATTATTTCTATGTGCAATTCAATTTACTACTTATGTTTATATTTTATATATATAATGCTGTCGTACTTATTCTTAAGTCTTTGATTGGTAGCATCTGTTAGGAAAAGCAATTTCCCATAGTGCATCAATAAAGTATTTCTGATTCTGATTAATCATCTGTAGGGTCACGGGGAGGGGGGCACTGGAGCCTATCCCAGCCGACTCGGGCGAAGGCAGGGGACACCCTGGACAGGTTGCCAGCCTGTCACAGGGCTACACATAGAGACAGACAACCAAGTGTAACAGGGTCAATGTGTCTATATGTGTGTGCGTGTATGTAAAATAATTTGTATATTAGTTATTGTTATAATTACCAAAAATCTGTGTATTGTTAAGTTTATTTTATTTACATTTTTCTTTGTTATTACCTGACATGTTTTGCCCCCGAGTCATTATGTGGAACCTTTTCTTTTGAGTCTGTACCTTACGTTCATGTTTTATTGTGACACCCTCCCTCTTTATGTAGCGTTCCCGCGCCTTTACCCCTTCCCTTTTGTCTCCGCTCTGTGTGGGAGAGGTAAGCCGATACACAGACAGAGGAATATTTTAGTTTTAGCCTTTGCTAGCTGTTCTTTTGAGTTTGTTGCCTAATTTAACCCGCTGTTATGTTCTTATGATTTATTGATATTATGTTTGTGTCATTTGATTTGTGTAGGGCGCGAACCATTATCTGACCGGAGGGCTGTAGTAAATTGTGTAGCGATGATGTGAAGATGTTGAAGAAATTCTCCGCCGATACTGTCTAGTTTATATATAAAAAGGTTTATTAAAACAAGTACAGAATGTTCAGGCTCCATGGTCTGCCTGGGTGAGATTCATAGCCAAATAGAATCCACACCAAATAGCCTCTTCTACCAGGTTATATAGGGACAGACTTACATATAACAAGTTACTTATTAAAAGAGTGGAAATGCACCCCGCATCTTAATGAGGAAAATGCCCAGATCTTATCACAACTCAGTATTTGCTTAAAGTTAACCTTTGACTTAGGCATACCAAACCCCAAGGTCAAATAACCTCTAAGCAAGGACACAGATCATCAGACACTACAGGGCTTCTTGTGTTAATTTTCTGTCTTGTCAGGTATGCTGTGTTCTGTTTTAATGATTGTATATGTGTTTATGATGATGTAGTATGGGCCCTTTTGTCTCCGCTCTGTGTGGGAGAGGGCCGAACCATTATCTGACCGGAGGGCTTCTTGTGTTAATTTTCTGTTTTATCAGAATAAACGGCAAAAGCGACCAACGTCTAGCTTCTTTGACACAACGCAGAGGCAGATACAATCGCCACACCGAGCGTGGTGACCACCGGTTACACAAGCACACTCTCATTCACACCTACGGACAATTTAGAATCATCAGTTAACCTCAGCATGTTTT
Source organism: Dascyllus trimaculatus (assembly GCA_024666655.1). Lineage (NCBI taxonomy): Eukaryota > Metazoa > Chordata > Actinopteri > Pomacentridae > Dascyllus > Dascyllus trimaculatus. The sequence continues at coordinate 199,933 of JAMOIN010000126.1, forward strand.
TGGACTGTGGGAGGAAGCCGGAGTACCCAGTGAAAAGCCACGATGCACAGGGAGAACATGCAAACTCCACACAGAAAGATCCCAGGCGTCCTAACCGGGACGTGAACCGGGGATCTTCTAGCTGTGAGGTGATGCTGCTAACCCACTTCTCTCATATGTAATCATATTTTATATGCTTATTGTCATGTTTTAACTATAAAAATAAATATTCAGATATGTTGAAAGCTGTGTAATATGAAGAAACGTTACTGTTAATCTGGATTCATCATACAAAGATCAAATACCAACTGACATTTTGGGACAAACACAAAATAATTCTGTGTCTGTAATCAAAATGTGTGTAAAGTTTTAAAAGTGATCTCAAATTACACACAAGTCTGTTTGGTTTCATTTGATAGTGGGCTTAGTCTGACTCACCAGATGTAAATTGTGGGTATAAGCCTGCCATTGGCTGATTAAGTAATTATTTGTGCTATATTTATCCACATCCATTTCTACCTCTACCTTTGCCTTCATAAAACCCTGGATTTTCCTGCTCTCCTGTACCAAATTGTTCTGCGACCATGGTACAGCCACAGCGACTCTCTGGTGACACAAGCACCTTCATTAAATTATCAATCATTGACTATATTTTATTTACTTACTTTATTATATATCGTTATTATTATAGAAACCGTTTATACAAAAAATGTTACATTTATGGTACACACACACACACACACACACACACACACACAAAGAAGTTACTGTTGCTGCTCGTATCTATAATTGACATGTACAACGAGTTCAATGTCCAAACATAATCCTGATGGAAATCTATCTCTCTTTGTTGCAGCTTTTCAACTTTCATTTCCGTCCCATTATAATCCCATCCCAGTTTCAAATTCAAAGCAAACTGCAAACCTGTGAATATTAGTCAGACAAACCATGGTCAGGACCTTTGACCTCTGGTTTATTTTGCATCACGACTGTCTCAATTATATCCTCAAAGGTCTGTATGAAGATACATCCTAATCAGAAAGTTTCATTATTAATGATTCAGTTCAATTTAATTGCATTCTATTTATATCAGGCCAATCCACAACATGTGTCCTCTTAAGGCACTTCAATTAGTAAGTCAGAGAAACTCAACTCATCCAAAGTTTCCTTTGGTTGTCTTTGATCAAGCACTTGGTAACTGTGGAAATGACAAAAAATCAACTCCGACAGAACCAGGTTCATCGTCGGGTGAGGGAACCACAACAGAGGAGTCTGATAACTAAAGGCTTCGTCTTTTGTTCTACATTGTGAAACTGTAGGAAACACAAGTCACCCTGCAGTGAAAGCAAAATGCTCTGTTGGGAAAACATGCTACAATAATTTCTTTAGGAAATAATGGAAGTTGTTCATTAAGAGCTTTGTATGTGAGGATTTTAAACACTATCCTGGATTTTACAGGGAGACAATGAAGAGAAACTCATATGAGAGAAAGATTATCTATGATGCTTCAATTCCTGCCAGAAGTGCTGCAGCATTTTGGAACAACTGGAGGTTTTTTCAGAGAGTTATTGAAACACCTTGATAAAAAGAAATTATAACAGTCCAACCTAGAAATAACAAATACATGGACTAGTGTTTCAGCATCATTTTAAGTTATGATATTCTGTATTCTGACAAGATTGTACAGGTGAAAGAAGGTCAACCAGAAGACTTGCTTTGTGTGTTAAACAAGTTAAACTTCATATCATGGTCAACAAAGACTCCAAGGTTTCTGGAGGCCAAAGCAATGTCATGCAGAGTTACTGTTTGGTTAGATGGTGTGTTTCTAAGGTGTTTAGGGCCAAATACAATAACTTCAGCTTTGTCTGAATTTAGGAGAAGAAAATTACAAGTCCTCCAGGATTTGTATGCCTTGAAAACTGTTTTTTGTTTGAATAAATGATTCGCTTCATCTGGCATCAACAAAAATATAACTGGGTGTCATCTGCATAGCCATGGAACTTTATGCAGAACTCCCTAATTATACATATTATATTTACAAGGTGAAAAGTTTCAGTCCAAGTGCAGAACCCTGTGGAAAACCATAACTAACTCTGGTGTGAGTGGATGAATCATCATTGATATGAACAACAATGACCCAAATAAAACCAGATCATTCTTCAAATGGGTGCACAGGTCTGATCTGAGCTCCTGGGCCCGTATTCACAAAGCGTCTTAGAATTTTCTAAGAGAGCTCCTAACTTGGCCTAAAAATTCCTAGCAAGGAATCTTAGCTTAAGAGTGATTCAGGAAGTTTCTGAGAGCAACTCTGAGCAAGGAGGGCACACAAACTTTTATCTTAGTGAGGAGGTGTGGTTGACCCCGTTGCTAGGTATGACGCAGTCTTCTGGCTGTGATTGGTTGTTACAAAAAGGGGGAAAAGACAAAAGAAAAATACACTCCGTGCTCCTCCTAATGAATTGACAGTAAAATGAACCGATCATGGACTATATTCAGAAATGTGTAATCTTGACATTAATTTTATGCCAGGATGATGAAACTCGGCAAAATTAAATTAGTTGTGACACAGCTTCAAATGTTTGAACGTACCTCATTAAGATGCCGATTATATTGATTTGCTTATTGTTATGTTTACTGTCCATGCTGGTAATTTTACTACTTCATATGTTTGATATTAATGGTGGACTCAGACTCATCTGTCAGCAGGTTGCTGTGAGAAGCGCTGGTACGAGCTGTAATCCCAAGCGAGAGCGGAGATTGAAATTAATAAATTGCGCAACGATACGAGGTTGTGAAAGACTGTACTGGTCTGACTGGTCTCTCTGCTGACAGATGGTTGTCATAGACCCAAGTCATCACTGCTACATTGGTGCATTTTACCTGTGGTCAGGTATCACAATGCTTCGATGACTTTCATGTCAGGCATTATTACGTTACTGTGCTGAGTGGGACAGTAAACTCATCCCTGATGAGGTCAACCACAAACATTATCTCTGCACGATCGAGTCGATAGCGTTTTATTAAATCGCTGTCATTTAACGTTGTTTAATGTACAGAGAATATCTCTCCTTCCTCTCGTTTTTTCTGCCATCTTGTCTGTTTAAGACACTCTTAGGCTTCTTAAAAGTCCTCCTACCTACTCCTAACAGTTTCTCACCTTAGGAGCTCTCTTAAGGCCTGAGACGCTTTGTGAATAACTTTTATCTTACCAAGGGAAAATTCTAAGAAAAATCTTAGAATTAGAGAAATTCTAAGATTTTTCTAAGAATGACGTCACTAAGAGCTACTTTTAGCCTTAGGATGCTTTGTGAATACGGGCCCTGGTTCCAACACCTCATCCAGTGTTCATGTTGTATTGTATGTTGTCTGTCTGTTTGTCTCTCCTCTCCTGTTGTCTCTCCTCTTTACCCTCACCCCAACCAGTAAAGGCAGACGGCCTCCCTCCCTGACTCTGGTTCTGCTGGAGGTCTCTTCCTGTTAAATGCTGCATAAATGGAAGGTTTGGATTTGTGGAGTTTTCCATGTATGACTCTACCAGTTGTCAAGATTCATTTTCGTTTTAAGATCATAAAAAACTGTAATTTTTGTGATAAAGTAGGATCTAAACTTTAACATTTGAATTAGTCAGGCACTTCAAATGGATCCCCCTGGACCTTTGTGAAATCTGATGTTTATGTCAAACGTCATTGGAGGCAGGTCCGTTATATGTCTAACACTTTGTGATATACATATGACAGAGGAATATCTTCTGCTGCTCCAAGAAATGCAGAAATGAATACAAGTGAGCAAGAATTTGAGTGTTAGTGTCACGCCCACCACCTCCTGCTTTCTCTCCCTCCTTTTTCTTCTCCCTCAGGTGGGTGTGAGTGAGGTGTTGCTGGTGGAATGTGGACAGGTGCAGGCCATTGGATAATCACCTGAGTGAACACACCTGTGGTGGTGAGTGGTCATTCCTGCTACTCATCAGCCTCACCATATAAGCCTGGCTCAGACTGCTGCATGATGCCAGACCGTTGAATAACCCATCCATAACCACCCCTCCAAAATTCTGTCTGCTTTCCGCCGAGCTTCAGCTCTCCCTTGTCAGTCCAACCTGGTTCTGTCTGGATTCCACCACTAAAACCCTCACAGTCCTGCACCTGCCTTGACACCATTCCTGCCACGCGACGCACCACCTCCTCCGCCTGCCTAACCCTCACCCTCTTTTTCCGCAGCTGCCAGCAAAGTTATCTCCGCTTTCTCGTGGGTTAAATGGTAAATGATCTGCACTTATATAGCACCTTTTTCTACGTCAGTGGTACTCAAGGTGCTTTGTTTCGCATTCACCCATTCACACACCAATGGTGACAGAGCTGTCATGCAAGGCGCTAGCCTGCCACTGGCAGCAACTTTGGGTTTAGTGTGTTGCCCAAGGACACCTCAGCATGTGGAGGAGCCGGGGATCGAACCGCCAATCTTGCAGTTATTGGACAACCCGTTCTACCACCTGAGCCACAGCCACCCTGTTCCAGATTACCATTGTTGGAGTGTATTTTGAGTGTGTGCTTTATCCGCTCTGCGTAGTCCGCCAGTTTGACGATAGTTGTGTGGCATCACATGTGTCTATTGTTAACTTCAGTCCAGTCTTCGCTTTTTGTCACCTTACTTCCTCCAATCAATTACAGATTTGATAATAGGCTTTTGCTTTCATGACACCTTCAGACTTTTAAATGTGCATAGTTTTATTGTAAAAAAAAAAACACAACAAAAACATAAAAGCACTATGTATGGATTTGGGGCCTTTGACTTTACTGATCCAACATCCTGCACTAATAGTGATTTCAACATAAACTTTAACTTTCTCACATGTTTAATCAAAATTATGGAATAAGACGTCTGAATAAACAATAACATCCTCTGAAACATTGTTGATTTGAAGACAAACATCTTTATCATGTGAAAACATGAGCTGTGACATTATGAGGAGGAAAATAGGACTGTTTGAATGTTGATTTAGTTTGAATGAGAAAAGGCTTCTTCAGGACCTTTGACCTCAGCTTCACGTTGGATCACGTGAATTATTGCAGACAGTTTCCAGTTTTGCTGCTTCAATTAATGCAGAACAATACTGATACAAATACTGATGATTCTCACCAATAATGAATGTAATCTGAGTTTTCCTCACAAGATAAGCTGAACTTTGTTTCTTCCAGCTGTTTAGAACTATTCCCTCTGAATTTAATGAAAACCTGCAGCATCAGACAGCAGCTGGATCCATTTGTAAATCTCCAAAGAGAGAGAGTTTTGCACACAAGAGAACAGCGCTGGTTATTTTATCAGGTTCTTGTAATTATAAACTGACCTTGTGTCATGATCCTGGCTTCAGCCCTGTCTGTCTCCCTCTTTCTTCTTCCTCTTTTCTTCTCCCTTTCTCTCTCCCTCTCTCAGCTTTGCTTTCCTTCTCTCCCTGTCACTCGGCCCTGCCTTCCCTCTCTTTCTTTCTTGTTCTGTTTGCACCCTGATTACCCTCATTCCTCCAGACAGCTGCGCACAACCACTCACCTGCCAGTAATCACCACCTTCAATAAAAGCCCGGTTCTTTCACCAAGACTCTGCCAGACCATAGAACTACTCTTCCCTGGTCCATTGTCTGTCCCCGCTCCGTCTTCTGTCTGCTTCCTTGAAACCTGCCTGCTGAACCCCACTGCCTTTGCATCACTCTCCCTGCCTGGATCTTGTCTGTCACAGTTAAGGTTTTGATTTGTTTTTTGGACTGTTGCCTGTAGTTTTGTTGTTTGTTTTTATTTGTATGTTTAGGGTCTTTTTTGTTAATTTGTCACCATTAATGTTCTGTATAGTTTGTTTCTTGCCTTGTCTGTTTGTTGAGTATTTTTGAATTTTGTAGTTTGTAGTGTTTTGTGTTTTTCCCATTTTGTGGTGTTCTTTGATTTCTCCCTTTGTGGTCCATTTTGAGTTTAGTTGTTTTTTGTGGTTCATTAGCTTTGTGTTTTACTGGTTTCAGTTACTTCTCCTGTGTTAGTTCTTCATTCAGTTTTGCTTTCTGTTAATTCTGGTTTGTGTTTATCTATTTAGTAGTCTAGTTGTTGCTGGTAAATTAAGTTCTCCTTTCGTTCCCTTTTCATGTTAGTTTTGAGTTCTGTGGTTTTGTATGTTTTTGTGTTGGGTTTGTTTAGTTGTCACCTGGGTTAGTCTTGTTCTAGTTTGTTCTCAATTTTATTATTAAAGCATCTTAAGTTTCACATTCTGCTCGTTTGCCAATTGTGTGTTTGCTCCTGGGTTCTCTGCACACCCCTCCCCCCCTCACCCCCTCCCAGTAACACCTTGACAGATCATGGAGAGAAGATGGGTCCAGACCAGGATCTGACGGCAGCTCACACTGTGTACAACCACAGTTTATCAGCTGCACCTGAATATTTTGTCACATCACATCCTCAGGTTGAGCTCTGAGCTTTCAGTTTGACTGTTGGTTATCTGGACACTTTGATCAGCTGCTGTTATTATGCATTATACATCACTTGGTGTGTTGTTGAGTCTCATGTGAATGAAAATTATCCAACTTAGTTTGTGATACAGCTTTTTAAAAAACAAGACAATTAAACTGCACCACATCATTCAGAAACAGTCTGTGTTACTCTGGACAAGCTTCATGTACAGAACACAGTGTGAACAGTTTCCACTGAAACTACTTTTAAATGAAGAAATGGTTCCTGTTAGTGCTGTTTGCATGTTTTGTTTCCATGAAACCACTGAGGACATTTCCATAGAGAGCCACTTTGCATCAGCAGCACCATGCTCCAGTGCTCTGGGACACTTTATAGTCCTGACACTTGAACACTGGATGACTGACAGCTGTCCTTCATCACAACACAAGACACACAAATCCTCCTGATCAAAAACATGACTTTGATCTGCGTCCTCATCTGGACTCTCCTCTGCTGCTGTTTCACAGGTAAAGTCCACACAATCAAACTCCTCTCCTCTATCAACATGTGTCCCTGTCAAATGAAGGCCACAGAACCATGATGCTGCTTTGTGTTTGTGTGTGTGTCTCCTCAGAGTCCAGAGGACAGGTCACAGTGACTCAGTCTGGAGCAGTGAGCTCTGCTGTGGGAGGCTCCGTCACCATCAGCTGTACGACCAGTCAGAATGTCTACGTGTATAATAACTACCACCGTTTAGCCTGGTACCAACAGAAAGATGGAGGAGTTCCTAAACGTCTCATACATTCTGCTAGCAACAGAGATTCAGGGATTCCACATCGTTTTACAGGCAGTGGATCAAACTCTGACTTCACTCTGACCATCAGTGGAGTCCAGACTGAAGATGCAGCAGTTTATTACTGTCAGAGTTTTCATGTCATCAACGGTCAACATGTGTTCACACAGTGAAAAAGCGTCGTACAAAAACCTCCCTCAGTCAGACAGAACAGAAACTGAAGTGACTGATACAGTTCACTGAACACACACACACAGATAAAAGTTAATACAGACAATAAACTGTAATAATCTTTTTATTTAATCAGTCATTCATATCATTCTATCAGCTTATTTCCTGATTATATTGTAATAATTTTCACAAAACACTCATCTTTGATTTTTTAGGAATTAATGAGACCAGGCGTTACAAGTTTTCTGACTCTCACTCTTAGTTCATATATTTCATACATCCTATTCTAAATATTTCAAATAAGTTGGAATCTAAACTTTCAACAAGCCCAGACAGAGCATTCCAATTCCATTCATTTCAATGAAAATCTAGTTGAGTGTCAGAGTTTCAACGTTGGTATGATTCCTTCCATTACCATTCTCTCCCTGCTTCAGGTAATAAACCAGGTGGATGTTTATAACTAGAGGACAGTTTGAAGTCCTCTTGGAGACAACAGGTTACATCTCTTATCAAGCACAGAAGCTTCATTTCTTACTGTGACCTCCTGAACTTCTTTTCTATCTTGCACCCAAAGCTTCATGTTTAAGAATGAACTAAACAGTTTTAAATGCTGAAGGAAAGGAACTCTAACATCATAGGAGTGGTGACCCAAAATCTGAATACAAGAATCCAAGACACTCAGTCATCAGGCCAGTTATTATCAGTGCTGCCATGTATTTGATTGTTTGTTAGAATTGGGGGTCAGTGACACCAGAATTCACAACTTCTAATTACAAGACTGATCAATGAAACTAAATATGATGCATTGTCTTAATAATTCAATCAGAATATTGATGTTCTATTTAAAAATATCAGCTGGACTTAGCACTAAATATTTTGTGGACTTTGGGTCTTTCACTTCACTTCAGCCTCAGTAAGATACTGAACCTGTTTCTGTCTCATGAAGCTCTAAACTCCTCCAGAACATAACTGACACCTTGTCTTACTCCTCAGTGGAGATGAAGTTCTCCACAACAGATTGTCTCTCATTAGATGATGGATCATTGCAGTAGTCACAGCTCTGAGCAGTGAGCAGGAAACAGCATGATGTGTTGAGGACAGCTGCAGCTGACTGACTGTGTGTGTTTGCATACGAGTCCGGCCTCTGTGCTCCCACATGTTAAGAGCTCAGTGTTGATCAGTGTCTGTTCAGGCCTTTCAGAGACTCTGACACAACGGCAGCACAATGAACATGTTTGTGAGTCTACTGCTGGCCACCCTGGGGCTCCTTGTTCAGGGTGAGACTCTGCTGGAAGCTTGGCTTCAGGATGCAGCAGCTACACCACAGTCATGTTCTGCTTTGATGGAGAAACACTGAAACAAGCAGCATTGAGCTTCTTCCATCTGTTTTCCATGTTAAAGAAATGATCCTCATCTGTTTGGATGCTGATCGTCTTTCTCCAAGCTGGATTTGTCTCAATAGCTCTTCTCCTCTTTTTCATGTTTTCAGGTTCATCAGGAGAAGTAACTGTGACTCAGTCTGCTGGATCTCAGTCAGTTGTTCCAGGACAGACAGTCGCCATCACATGTAAAGTCAGTCCAAGTACTAGTTACTGCTTCAGCTGGTACCAACAGAAACCAGGAGAAGCTCCTAAACTCCTCATTTACTGCAGTTCAAGTCGTCAGTCTGGAGTTTCTGATCGCTTCAGTGGAACAAACTCAGGAAATACTGACTTCACTCTGACCATCAGTGGAGTCCAGACTGAAGATGCAGCAGTTTATTACTGTCAGAGTGCTCATAGCATCAACAGTCAAGCTGTGTTCACACAGTGAAAAAGCGTCGTACAAAAACCTCCATTAGTCAGACTGAACAGAAACTGAAGTGACTGATACACTTCACTGAACACACACACACACACACACACACACACACACACACACACACACACACACAGGTCACTGTTAATAGTCATGTACCAAAACAAGTTCAGTGTCTTCAAGTATTCTTCATGTACATCAATCTCTCTTTGTTGCAGCTTCTCAGCTTTCATTTTCTCCCATTATAATCTCATGTTTTTATCAGATTCGCAAACAAATCAAGAGGAGAAAACCTGAGGCTGTTAATCACTGTTTATTTTCCTTCCAAGACATAGATTAGACTCAGAAACCTTTATGATCAATCTTAAGTTTGAGTACTTATAGTTTTAGTAGTAGGTTAAACAGAGAAACCCAACAAACCCAAAGTTTCCTTTGGTTACCTTAAGAAATTACATAAACCATGATCAGGACCTTTGACCTCTGATTTATTTTAAATGACAACTTTCTAAATTATTTCCTCTTCAAGAAAAATATGAAGACACAGATCAGACTCAGAAATCTTCATTATCAGTCTTTAACTTTATTTTAATTAAATTTCATTCATTTAGCACCAGTTCACAACATGTCTCATCTTTATACACGTCACATAGTAGGTTAAACAGAGAAACCCAACAAACCCAAACTTTACCTTGGTTGCGTTCTAGCAAGCACTTGGCAACAGCAGACAGGAAAAAGAAAACTTCCCCTTATTGGGAAGGACAAAAAATAAATCAATAAACTCATGCAGAACCAGGTTCAGAAAAGGTGGCCATCTGCTTGACCAGTCGGGTGAGGGTAAGATAGCGGACAGAAAACAGACAAAGAATACAAGAAAGATAAACACTTTGGAGGTCAGTGAGGCCACTAACTGCAGATTAGAGACGTGTAGCTCCAGATCCAGAGACACCTGCAGAGAGGACAAAACACAAAGTACAGAGAGAGAAGACACAGAGTTAGTGATGCAATGGAGGCATAGAGATGTTTGGAGGGAGGAAGATGAGAGTAAAGGAGAAGATGTTTAGTGGATCATGAGAAGCTGTGCAGCAGTTTAGACCTACAGCAGCACAACAAAGGGACAGCTATATCAGAGAGGAAAGTTTTCAGTCTAATCTTAAAAGTACAGAGGATGTCTGCCTCCTGAACCCAAATAGGGAGCTGATTCCACAACAGAGGAGCCTGATAACTGAAGGTTGTGCCTCCCATTCTACTCCTGGAAACTCTAGGAACCACAAGTAGACCTGCAGTCTGAGAGCGAAGGACTCTGTTAAGGTTTTTAAGATATGAAGGAGCTCAACAGTTTTATATGTGAGGAGGATTTTAATGTCTATCCTAGATTTTACAGGGAGCAAATAAAGAGAAACTCATATGAGCGAAAGGTGATCTATTATGCTTAAATTCCTGCCAGAACTGCTGCAAAATGTGAAACAACTGGAGATTGTTCAGAGAATTATTGAACCATTCTGATTTTAAAAAATGAATTACAATAGTCCAACCTAGAATTAAAAAATGCATGGACCGGTTTTTAGCTTCATTTTAAGATATGATGCTCCTTATGTTGATTAAATTGTGCAGGCGAAAGAAGGTCAACCAGGAGACTAGCTTTGTGTGTTAAAGAAGTTAAACATCATATCATGATCAAAAATAACTCCAAGGTTCCTCCCAGTAGAACTGGAGGCAATGCCATGCAGAGTTACTGTTTGGTTAGATGGTGTGTTTCTGAGGTGTTTAGGGTCAAATACAATAACCTCAGTTTTGTCTGAATTCAGGAGAATAAAATTACAGGTAATCCAGGCTTTTTTGTCCTTAAGACTGATTTGTGTTTGATGAAATTATTTGTTTCATGTGGCACCATAAATAAATATAACTTGGTGTCATCTGCATAGTAATGAAACTTTATGCAGGGTTCCCTAATTATACATATTATATTTACAAGGTAAAGTTTGAGTGGAAGTGCAGAATCCTGTGGAAAACCATAACTAACTCTGCTGTAAGTGGATGAATCTTCTGACATAAACAAACAACAATCTTTCTGATAAATATGATTTAAATCAGCCTAGTTTTGTTCTTTCAATCTAAATGACATGTTCCAGTCTCTGTTATAAGATGCTGTGGTTGGATTCCAAGCAGTGAAAACAATACCCACCCAAACAAAACCAGAACATTCTTCAAATGGGTGCACAGGTCTGATCTGAGCTCCTGGTTCCACCACCTCATCCAGTGTTTATGTTGTCTTGTTTGCTGTCTGTCTGTTTGTCTCTCCTCTCCTCTTGCGCCTCACCTTTACCCTCACCCCAACCAGTCGAGGCAGACGGCCTCCCTTCCTGACTCTGGTTCTGCTGGAGGTCTCCTCCTGTTCAACAGAGTTCTGTTTCTCCATTGTTATCCATCTATAACTTTCCCGGTTCTCAAGATTGATTTTTGATTGAAACTCATGAAAAAAAAAGATAATTTAGATGATATTGTAGGATCTGAACTTCAACGTTTAAATTAGTAAGGCTATTCAAATGGATCCTCCTGTAACCTTTGACAAATTGAACCTTTATGCCTAATGTCGATGGAGGACACAAGAATATCTTCTGCTACTCCAAGAAAGGCAGAAATGGACAAAAGTGAGTAAGAACATGAGTGCTGATACTGTGCTGCATCCTAAAGACTGATGGATGACAGGAATATCTTCAGACAAAGACATCAGTGAGGGATGTAATGTACAGATGTTATTAATGCAAGTCCACAGATTATTGTTTATATTATAGCTCTTTTGATGTAATTCGCTGAAGTAACTGACTCTATAAAGAATAATCTGGTGGCGGTATGTAGGAGAAACGTTTCGGTTAACTTTTATTGGTAAGCGTAATAGATTTTACAAAAATTGTATTGGTATCATCTGTGTGCACCTTCTAAAGTTCTTTAAGTTTTTTTGTACACGTACATGATGAGGAGAAGGCAGGTTACAGTGAATACAGTCACTGACCTCATCATGTCCCTATGAAAGTGTCTGTCGGCAAATGGCATCTGCAGCGCTAAAAGTAAAAAAAAATAAGGACACTGAAGCAGCTGCATGTTGTCTTTCCTGTGACATTTATTTTTGTGGTAAATCCAGATCAACTGTGAGCTGTCTTTGTAAATAAATTAGAAACAATGTTGTCAGTCTGACACACTACACCTGTGCTCTCCAGCTGGTAAATAAAACCAGAAGATGGACACTGGAAGAAAAGTTAAAGGACAAACACAATTTAAAGGTTTTTGCCACCTCATTTCTTTATGACATGACTGTAAGTGAATTAAACCTTCATCACATTGTAGCATCACTTAATTATTTATTTAGAGATTATAACTGCAATAAGACATTTGAATAAACAATAATATCCTTTGAAACATTGTTGATTTGAAGAAAAACATCTTTATTATGTGAAAACATGAGCTGTGACATTATGAGGAGGAAAATAGGACTGTTTGAATGTTGATTTAGTTTGATGAGAGAAAGAAAGAGAGAGAGTAGCAGAGAGCAGACACAGAGTCAAACCAGTATGAGAGTCCCAGTGAGTGAGGTCAGGACTGGGAACACTGGTCTCTCCTCAGTGTCTGTGAGAGTGGAGTGTGGGAGCCGTGGGTGGCCTGACAGCTGACAGAGACCACCTTCCTCCACTGGTCTGCAGGGAGCCTCAGGGTGCTGCTCCAGCTGTAGAGGCCGTCCTTGTCCAGCACCCCGGGGCTCCTGCTCTCCTCCCAGCTGCTGCTGCTGCTGCTGCTGCTGCCGTCCACCTTCCAGGACAGACTCCAGTCTGAGGGGAAGCCCTTGTTGGCCAGGCACATGAGCGTGGCCTTCCCCTGCTGCAGCTCTTCACTGGAGGGGGGCAGCACCGTCAGGGTGGGACCCACATCACCTAGGAGACACCAATCAGCTTAGAGGACAGGGAGCACACAGCTGCCAATCAAACATCACACATGTGGACACCTTCAGTGTGACACACTTGATTTAGTCCTTGGACCAGTTGCTGTCACATGCTTTTTCTGCTCCAGCACTCACTCACTCACACATTGTTTCACTTCCCTTTCACAAAGCTCTCATGGAAATCAGCTCACAGACAATCATCACACAGTTTCACCTCAAACATGTCAAACTACTGTGGAAACACAACAAGCACATGTGGAAACATTTACAAGTTTTACTGCACAATCAGCAAAAGTCTGAAGGATATATTCAAGTATTTTGTAGAAACAGAAACATACAGAGAGTCAGTTGAAGAAAATGAAAAGAAGAGTTTTGATGTGGATTACAATCATCATTTACTAAACATGTCCAATCATTTCATCCACACGTACAAACAGTTTATGATCAAATGAAGACGTTTAGATGTTTTGTACATTTTCCACTATAAATCTTTATCAACACTTCATCCAGGTTTGCAAGAACATCATACATTTTTCATTTATTTCTATTTCTTATACACAACTAACAAAAGGACTAATAAAGTTTGATCTAATCCACACTTGAAGTGAAATCATTTCAAGAATGGAAACATAACATTTGATCAAACCTAATCAGAGTCTATGAGGAGGAATCAAAACTTGAACACTTGAAGTTTTTCTGAATTTAAAATATTATTCAACTGTCCAAATGGTCACATTTTAAATGTTAACAAGATACTTATTATTATTATTATTATTTAGTATTTAGTAACGAGTAAAATATGAACTTACTTCCAACATCCAGTCTGGTTCCTCCACCGAACGTGTACCACAGTGATACAAAGTGATTGAGGCGCCGTACAAAAACCTGTGACTGTAGAGAGACACGGCTCTGTGACTTTGGAACAAACAAACTCACCAACATCATTCAGTGTTTGTAACATTTTATCAAATGATAAGAAAACTGAAAACAACACAGTGGAACAAATACCTAGAATTTATATTTTTAATTTTAGATGTTTCAGGTACATTATTCTTCATGATTTCCACAGGAACTTTGTTTGTTATTCAGAAAGAAATGATGAAGTGTAAGAAGAAAATCCTGCACAGGAAAAAAAATAATAACGGCATCAAAAATAGACAAGAAATAAATATTTTCCCAATCAATACTCTTCGAAATGAAGTGATCCATTGATCAAGTCCACAGCTGAAATGTTTAAAAGGAGACATGTTGAAACAAGACATATATTCAGAAGTAAACATCAATCAACAATCTTTAAAAATATTCCTGATGAATATTGTGATGAAGTGATTGATCCATTGATAACCAGCATCATCACATTGATCCAAGTCCCTGTTGGAGTGAGTCACACATTTCCATAGAGAGCCACTTTGCATCAGCAGCACCATGCTCCAGTGCTCTGGGACACTTTATAGTCCTGACACTTGAACACTGGATGACTGACAGCTGTCCTTCATCACAACACAAGACACACAAATCCTCCTGATCAAAAACATGACTTTGATCTGCGTCCTCATCTGGACTCTCCTCTGCTGCTGCTTCACAGGTAAAGTCCACACAATCAAACTCTATCAACATGTGTCCCTGTCAAATGAAGGCCACAGAACCATGATGCTGCTTTGTGTTTGTGTGTGTGTATCCTCAGAGTCCAGAGGACAGGTCACAGTGACTCAGTCTGGAGCAGTGAGCTCTGCTGTGGGAGGCTCCGTCACCATCAGCTGTAGGACCAGTCAGGATGTCTATAACTCTAACCATTTATACTGGTACCAACAGAAAGATGGAGGAGTTCCTAAACTACTCATTTATTATGCTAGCACTCGAGCATCAGGGATTCCAGATCGTTTTACAGGCAGTGGATCAAACTCTGACTTCACTCTGACCATCAGTGGAGTCCAGACTGAAGATGCAGCAGTTTATTACTGCAAAAGTCTCCATAGCATCAACAGTCAGTGGTTGTTCACACAGTGAAAAAGCGTCGTACAAAAACCTCCCTCAGTCAGACAGAACAGAAACTGAAGTGACTGATACAGTTTACTGAACACACACACACACACACACACACACACACACAGTCACTGTTTCTACTCCTATAATTAATAGTCATGTACCAAAACAACTTCAGTGTCTTCAAGTATTCTTTATGTACATCAATCACTCTTTGTCGCAGTTTTTCAGCTTTCCTTTATCTCCCATTATAATCTCATGTTTTTATCAGATTCACAAACAAATCAAGAAGAGAAAACCTGAGACTGTTAATGAGATAAACCATCACCAGGACCTTTGACCTCTGATTAAAGAAATTTCTGAATTTTATCCTCTTTAAGAAAAACATGAAGACACAGGTCAGTCTCAGAAACTTTCATTATCAATCTTTAGCTTTATTTTAATTAAATTCCATTCATATAAAACCAGTTCACAACATGTCTCATCTTTGGACACTTCACTTAGGTTAAACAGAGAAATACAACAAACCCAAACTTTCCTTTAGTTGTCTTTGAGCAGCACTTGGTAACAGCAGACAGGAAATAGAAAACTCCCCTTACTGGGAAGAACAAAACATTTTTTAAAATAAACTCATGCAGAACCAGGTCCAGGAAGGGTGGCCATCTGCTTGACCAGTAGGGTGAGGGTAAGAGGGGACAGAGAAGAAAGATACAGATAGAAACAGACAAACATTACATGAGAGATAAACACTTTGGAGGTCAGTGAGGCCACTAACTGCAGATTAGAGACATGTAGCTCCAGATCCAGAGACACCTGCAGAGAGGACAAAACACAAAGTACAGAGAGAAATCACAGAGTTAGTGATGCAATGGAGGCATAGAGATGTTTGGAGGGAGGAATATGAGAGTAAAGGAGAAGATGTTTAGTGGATCATGGGAAGTTGTGCAGCAGTCTGGACCTACAGCAGCACAACTAAAACCCCTTTAACACATCCACTCTGTTCCTGTAATCTGACAGCTACTAAACAGGTCGGCTACATGTGTGAATGTACACACTGGTGACTTATCTGTAAAGGTTGTGCTGACAATCTCATTAGGTCAGACCTAGTAACATTTCTTTGTAACTGTCAACATAACACAAGTGTGGATTTAGCCTTTACATTAATGGATAGATGCATACCAGTAGTGGTTCTTTGTCAAGTTATTTAAGGAAGGATTTTTCCACATTTTAGCACGAATATTGGTCCGAAAAACATCACAGAGACGCATAAAATACACAGTTTGTGTGCCAAAATCACAACATACCTTTTCAATGCACTTTGCTCTACAATTTCAAATCCATTACGCTAAAAAATGAAATGTCCATAATAATGAAACTTTACTGCAATGGAAATGGTGTTTTTCCACACAAGATGTTCAGAGGAGCTGAAGTGTGTTTCTTCCAGCTGTTTGGAACTATTGGCTCTGAGTCTTCAGCATCACACAGCAGTAGTATCCATGTGTGCGTCTTATATTTGCACACCAAAAAACAACAGAGCCGGTAAATAATTAAATTCTTCTCATTATAAATTGTCAGCCAGAGTGAATCATTCCGGACCGGGGTCCAACGGCAGGTCACACTGTGTAAACCTGTAGTGCTGAGATGTGGCATAGCACGTTTTAGCAGGTTGCTCAGTCTCCACACCTGACTGCAGTCAGCATGCTCCTCACACAACTTTACTTTTATTGATAATTCTCATCTTTTCTGGGAGCGGGCATCTTTTCTTGACAGAGATGGTATTCAGTCCAGTCCACAAGGTTCCCGAGCCTTCACTGCAAGCATTCTCCATGTCATCTCCACCTCCAAATGCACATGACCGATTAGATTTGGACCAGATGCAAAGTCAGGTGGTTAACGAGGTTCTAGAGGAGTGAGAAAAGAAAGAGATGTATTTGCAAATTAACAACAGCCAACAGGTTTGTTACAATTCAACAAAACCAACAACAACTGTAAAAACAGTACAATACCAATATTTAGAAACCCCACAAATAAAAACAAGTCCTTCTGGACAGGAAAAACAAAGTTGCAAAATTCATATAAAATGTCCTTAATGCCTCCCTTAGACATTCCTTTGGTTTGTGTTCCTTCCTTGTGTCACTCTTTTGTCAGTGTGTTTTCTCTCTACCCTGGTAAGACAAATGAGTGTAATGGTGATTGTTCCTCATCTGGAAATCCTGTGAAACCAACAGAGCCGAGTCCTCCCAGTGAAGATTGAGACAGCTGGCCACAGTCTCTCCCTCACACTCTCTCTGTCAGCTCAGCCCTGCCTCCACTCACCTTGATTGCTGGATATGAAGACAGCTGCAGAGAGCAGCTCACCTGGACTCGATTATCAACTCATAAATACTCGGGCCATTCACTCAGTCTCTGCCAGGTCATGAACAATGCAGCCCTGGTTTCCATGCCAGTCCTGCTCTGTCTCCAGCCTGCCTGTCCGCCTGCTTGCATTTCTCGAGCCCCCGCCAACAGAACCCCCTGCTTCAGTGACTCACTTGCTGCCCGGATCCTGCCCCCCCAGCCTGCCTGCCCCTTAGATTAGTTTTCAGTCCAGTGAGTATCCCTGTTTCAATTTGTCTGGCTTCAGTTTATTCATACCTGTTTCTCTGGATCCGATTCTGTTTGTTAGTTTGAGTTGTTACCCGGTTGTTGTAGTTTTGCCCATTTTCGTATGTAATCTGGTTTTCCCCATTCTGTATTTCCCCCTCAGTTTAGCTTCCCTTTCTGTATAGGTTTCAGCCGGTTTTCTATGTCCCCATTTTGATTGTTTAGTTTTAGTTTATACTCATCAGTTTTCCTTTGTTCCTGTTCTGTTTGTTCATGAGAGTTATTCCTCGGTTTTTGTAGTTTGATCTCTTTTCTGAATTCAGTCTGGGTTCTCCATTCTGTCCTCCTCCCTCAGTTTAGTTTTATCCTTCTGTATTAGTTTTATTTGGTTGTCTATGTCCCCATTTTGTTAGTGTAGTTTATTCATCTGTGGTTTTCTTAGGTTTCCTCCCCAATTGTTAGTTTAGATTGTTTGTACTTTCGCCTGTTTTTCTGTGAGGTTTGGTTCAGCTTTTCCCCTCCAGAGTTTAGTTCGTTATGCTGTACTGGTTTCACTTTCCTTTCTTGATTAAATAAAGCTTTTTGTCCTCACTTGTCCCTGCCTGCTCTCTGTGTCTGCACTTGCGTTCAAACCTCAGCCGCCATGGCACACAGTGGACAGCCCACCTAAATGACACCCTGTTTTTATTTCTGATTTTTCAGAACTACCCTAATTCATCCACACCAACCACAACCAAATTATTGTTTTAGGTGATTTTAATCTGCATGTTCACAATCAATCAAACTCTTTTGCGGATTTTTAAAATTGACTTAACTACATGAACTTAATTCAACTTGTAACCCAGCATACTCATAATAGGGGCCACATTTTAGACATGATAATCACTCAATGCCTGTGTTCTAAGATCACCTCAGTGACAGATATGGGTTTGTCTGATCATTTAGGAGTTTTTTTTTTTTACAATTGATCTTGTTTTAATCACTTAAATTATTCATCAACCGACACCACTGGTATAAGAAATATTGGTTTTTGAACTAAACACAGTACAGAAACAGCACTAGTGCAGATTTTCAATGACCTCAGGTCCATTATGGATGTAAAAAGACCATCTGGCCTGATACTAGTAGACTTCAGTGCTGCAGTTGACAGGACAAAAATAAATCTTGTCTTCTACTGTGCTTTTCACCTTTTTACCTATCTATATTTTATTAAAGGATATTTTATTTTATTTATTTTATTTCATCTGGTGCTTCCTCATTGCATGTGTTGTTTAGGACAGTGTTGTCTCAGTTCCCAATCCCTGTGTTTTAGAGTCCTTCATTTATAACATGATATTGGGGGTGGTGGGTGTTTGTATTGTTTTATTGCATCTGTACTGCTTTCATTTTTAAAGAACTTCATATTGCATTTCAGATGTATGAAAAGTTCTATATAAATAAAGTATAAGTGACTGATTGATTGATGGATGAATCCAATGTTATTGTAGATCGTTGAGTTGGTTTTTCTGAACTGTTCCTATGTAAAGTCGGTTGTTATGAACTGCAGGAATGTCAGTGTCAGAGCAAAAGCAATGAACAAATGTTCTGTCACTGTTTGTATTCGGATATAGATATTTGGGGTGTGGAATTAATGTCTTTAGGAACTTCACAGAGGTGAACTTGTTTTTCATATTCATTTAACATGATGCCTGATTCAAGTTACCAAAATGTTTAACTAAAATGACAGATGTTTTCATAATATGACCTCGAAAATACAAACTGTCTTGCAGCACATTCTACCGTTGGTTTCATATTTTAAATTGGCAATAAGACGTCAATAAAGAATAATATACCCAGAAACAGTTTTGATTTGAAGACAAACATCTTTATTATGTGAAAACATGAGCTGTGACATTATGAGGAGGAAAATAGGACTGTCTGAATGTTGATTTAGTTTGATGAGAGAAAGAAAGAGAGAGAGTAGCAGAGAGCAGACACAGAGTCAAACCAGTATGAGAGTCCCAGTGAGTGAGGTCAGGACTGGGAACACTGGTCTCTCCTCAGTGTCTGTGAGAGTGGAGTGTGGGAGCCATGGGTGGCCTGACAGCTGACAGAGACCACCTTCCTCCACTGGTCTGCAGGGAGCCTCAGGGTGCTGCTCCAGCTGTAGAGGCCGTCCTTGTCCAGCACCCCGGGGCTCCTGCTCTCCTCCCAGCTGCTGCTGCTGCTGCTGCTGCTGCTGCTGCTGCCGTCCACCTTCCAGGACAGACTCCAGTCTGAGGGGAAGCCCTTGTTGGCCAGGCACATGAGCGTGGCCTTCCCCTGCTGCAGCTCCTCACTGGAGGGGGGCAGCACCGTCAGGGTGGGACCCACATCACCTAGGAGACACCAATCAGCTTAGAGGACAGGGAGCACACAGCTGCCAATCAAACATCACACACGTGGACACCTTCAGTGTGACACACTTGATTTAGTCCTTGGACCAGTTGCTGTCACATGCTTTTTCTGCTCCAGCACTCACTCACTCACACATTGTTTCACTTCCCTTTCACAAAGCTCTCATGGAAATCAGCTCACAGACAATCATCACACAGTTTCACCTCAAACATGTCAAGCTATTAATACATTTTAGATCAAACTACACATGACAAATATTCAGTGGAAACATGTTATAAAACAAATACAACAAATTAAGTATCAAGTGTTTCTTGTAGATTGCAATCGTTGTTTACCAGCTTCTTAAAATGATCTCAAACTAAATTTGAAACAATACTTGAGAAAATAAAGACATCAGGGATCATGTACATTTACAGACACTCTTCTCTGTCTTCAGTCTGTTCATTTTTACTTCAAGAAAGTACATTTAAAATCATTATACAACAACTACATGGAAAATTTCAGACTTATTTAATGAGAAGCTGAGTTAGGTTTTTTAAATACTTTTTATAATCATAAATAATAATGAATTTCATTATGACAGAAATTTTAATATATAGAATTTCAGTAAATCTCATTCCAGTCAGTGTCCACGTGGAAGAATTAAAATTTTAACACATTAAGTCCTTTAAATTTCAACATGGATATTTTACTTTTGTCCAAATGGTCAAATATTTACTTTTAACAAAATAGTTTACAATGTATTATTGCAAAATTAGTAAATTATCAACTTACTTCCAACATCCACTCTGGTTCCTCCACCGAACGTGTACCACAGTGATACAAAGTGATTGAGGCGCCGTACAAAAACCTGTGACTGTAGAGAGACACGGCTCTGTGACTTTGGAACAAACAAACTCACCAACATCATTCAGTGTTTGTAACATTTTGTCAGCTGATAGGAAAACTGAAAACAACACAGTGGAACAAAAACCTAGAATTTATATTTTTTATCTTGCATTTGTCAGGTACATTATTCTTTATTATTTCCACAGGCACTTCGTTTGTTATTCAGAAAGAAATGATTAAGTGTAAGAAGAAAATCCTGCACAGGAAAACAAATAATGAAGGCAATAAAAATAGACAAGAAATAAATAGATATTTTCCCAATCAATACTCTTAGAAATGTAGTGATCCATTGATAAAGTCCACAGCTGAAATGTTTAAAAGGACACATGTTGAAACAAGACATATACTCAGAAGTAAACATCAATCAGCAATCTTTAAAAATATTTCTGACCAATATTGTGATGAAGTGATTGATCCATTGATAAGCAGCATCATCACATTGATCCAAGTCCCTGTTGGAGTGAGTCACACATTTCCATAGAGAGCCACTTTGCATCAGCAGCACCATGCTCCAGTGCTCTGGGACACTTTATAGTCCTGACACTTGAACACTGGATGACTGACAGCTGTCCTTCATCACAACACAAGACACACAAATCCTCCTGATCAAAAACATGACTTTGATCTGCGTCCTCATCTGGACTCTCCTCTGCAGCTGCTTCACAGGTAAAGTCCACACAATCAAACTCCTCTCCTCTATCAACATGTGTCCCTGTCAAATGAAGGCCACAGAACCATGATGCTGCTTTGTGTTTGTGTGTGTGTCTCCTCAGAGTCCAGAGGACAGGTCACAGTGACTCAGTCTGGAGCAGTGAGCTCTGCTGTGGGAGGCTCCGTCACCATCAGCTGTACGACCAGTCAGTATACAAGCTATTTATCCTGGTACCAACAGAAAGATGGAGGAGTTCCTAAAATGCTCATTTATGATGCTAGCACTCGAGAATCAGGGATTCCACATCGTTTTACAGGCAGTGGATCAAACTCTGACTTCACTCTGACCATCAGTGGAGTCCAGACTGAAGATGCAGCAGTTTATTACTGCAAGAGTCTCCATATCATCAACGGTCAACAAGTGTTCACACAGTGAAAAAGCGTCGTACAAAAACCTCCCTCAGTCAGACAGAACTGAAACTGAAGTGACTGATACACTTCACTGAAAACACCCACACACACCCACACACATGAACAGAGAGAAGTCACTGTTGCTACTCTTATCTATAACTGACATTTACAACAAATTTAATATCTCAAAAACATTTTGACTGAACTTTCACTCTCACACAGGCACAGATTCAGGCTTGTCACAAGGTCTATGCTGTCCAATCATGCTCGTTGTCAGTCAACTCCTTCCTATTAGCATATATGCCGCATCAGCCTTTGATCAAGCACTTGCTAACTGTGGAAATGAAAAGAATAAAAAAATAAAATTAAGGTTCATTGTTAGATGAAGGAACAACAGCAGAGGAGTCTGATAACTGAAGGCTCCGTCTTTTGTTCTACTTTGTGAAACTGTAGGAAACACAAGTCACCCTGCAGTGAAAGCAAAGTCCTCTGTTGGGAAAAAATGCTACAATAATGTCTTTAAGATATGATGGAAGTTGTTCACTAAGAGCTTTGTATGTAAGGATTTTAAACACTATCCTGGTTTTTACAGGGAGACAATGAAGAGAAACTCATATGAGAGAAAGATTATCTATAATGCTTCAATTCCTGCCAGAAGTGCTGCAGCATTTTGGAACAACTGGAGGTTTTTTCAGAGAGTTATTGAAACACCTTGATAAAAAAGATTTACGATAGTCTAACCTAGAAATAAAAAAAAATACATGGACTAGTTTTTCAGCATCATTTTAAGTTATGATATTCTGTATTTTAACAAGATTGTACGAATGAAAGAAGGTCAACCAGGAGACTAGCTTTGTGTGTTAAACAAGTTAAACATCATATAATGGTCAACAAAGACTCCAAGGTTCCTCACAGTAGAACTGGAGGTCAAGGCAATGTCATGCAGATTTACTATTTGGTTAGATGGTGTGTTTATAAGGTGTACAGGGCCAAATACAATAACTTCAGTTTTGTCTGAATTTAGGAGAAGAAAATTACAGGTCATCCAGGATTTGTATGCCTTGACAACTGCTTTAAGTTTGAATAAATGATTTGTTTCATCTGGCATCAACAAAAATATAACTGGGTGTCATCTGCATAGCCATGGAACTTTATGCAGAGCTCCTGAATTATACATATTATATTTACAAGGTGAAAAGTTTCAGTCCAGGTGCAGAACCCTGTGGAAAACCATAACTAACTCTGGTGTGAGTGGACGAATCATCATTGACATGAACAACAATGACCCAAATAAAACCAGAACATTCTTCAAATGGGTGCACAGGTCTGATTGTAGCTTATGGTTCGACCACAATGTTCAGTGTTCATGTTGTCTTGTTTGTTTTCTTTCTGTTTGTTTCTCCTCTTCTTTTGTCTCTCCTCTTTACCCTCACCCCAACCAGTCAAGGCAGACAGCCTCCCTCCCTGACTCTGGTTCTGCTGGAGGTCTCTTCCTGTTAAACAGAGTTCTCTCTTTCCACTTTTGTCAATGTGCTGCATAAATGGAATGTTTGGATTTGTGGGGTTTTCCATGTATGACTCTCCCAGTTCTCATGATTAATTTTTGATTTAAGATAATAAAAAACTGTAATTTAAGATATAGGATCTAAATTTTAACATTTGAATTAGTCAGGCACTTCAAATGGATCCTCTTGGACCTTTGTGAAATCCGACCATAATGCCAAACATCGTTAGAGGCAGGTCCAGTATATGTCCTATCTTAGTGTCATGCCCACCACCTCCTGGTCCATGTTGTGGCAGCCGTTCCCTGTTTTCTCTTCCTCTCCCTCCTTTCCCTTCTCCCTCAGGTGGGTGTGAGTGAGGTGTTGCTGGTGGAATGTGGGCAGATGCAGGTCATTGTATAACCACCTGAGTGAACACACCTGTGGTGGGGAGTGGTTGTTCCTGCTCCTCATTAACCTCTCTATATAAGCCTGGCTCAGACCACTGCACCAAACTGGACTGCTGAATAATCCATCCGTGACCATCCATGTCAAGATCCTGTCTGCTTGGCTCGTCTTCATGCTCCCTCATCAGTCCAACCTGGTTCTGTCTAGAATCCACCACTGTAACCCTCACAGCGTTGCACCTGCCCGGAGGCCATTCCTGCCATGCTACGCACCTCCTTCGCTTGCCAAACCCTCACCCTCTCTTCCTGAAGCTGCCAGCAAAGTTAGCCCCAGTCTCTCGTGGGTTCCAGTTTACTACTGTTGGAGTGTATTTTGAGACTGTGCTTTATCTGTTCTGTGTAATCTGCCAGTTCGCCGACAATTGTGTGGTGTCATGTGGCTTTTGTTAACTTTCAGTCCAGCCCTTGCTTTCCTAGCTTGGTCATACCAAGTCCTGGTCAGTTTTCTGCACCGTCTGAGTAATGTATCTCACTTTGTAAGATTCAGTCTGTCTGCTAGTTTCTAGTGTCAGCTATAATTCTAGCTCCCATCCATAGTTGGCTTCCTCGGGAGCTTTTTCTCAGTTCCGTCATTAACATATCACTTCCTTTACTCATTTCTTTTCTGTATTATTGTATATATGTGGTATTATTGACAATGAATAGATATTTGTTATAACATCCTGTCTTACGTGCTTTTGTCACTCTGTGTGTGAGCCTCTGACCCACTCCATCAGTTGGAGATGTTATTCTGGTGGTTGACCCCACTGTTCCCCAAGGGTCATGACCATTAGGCACAGTGTTAGAGACCAAGTCTGAGCGAAGAAGTTTGATCTGCTTACTGAGGCTCCAGACTAAGACTTCAGTCATTCAGTGGTTCATAACCAAGCTATGCTGCATCCTACAGACTGAAGAATGACAGGGATTTCTTCAAAGGCATCAGTGAGGGATGTAATGTACAAATGTTACTTTTACAAGTACACAGATTATTGTTTATATTATGGCTCCTTTGTTGTAATTCAATGCAGTAACTGACTCTGTAAAGAATAATTCGGTGGTGGTATGTAGGTGTCACGTTTAGGTTAATTTTCATTTGCATAGTTAATAGATATTTCTTAATTTGTATGAACTGTGTGAACCCCCCAGACTTCTATAGGTTAGTGTGTACTATTGCATGGTGAGGAAAAGGCAGGTTACAGTGAATAGTCACTTATATGATCATCATTATCCCCATGAAAGTGTCTTTTGGCCACTGGGATCTGCAACTCTGAAAATAAAAAACAGTTTGTAAATAAATTAAAAACAATGCTGTGAGTCTGATGCACTACACCAGCACTCTCCAGCTGGTAAATACAACCAGAAGATTGAAACTGGAGGAAGACAAACACAGTTTAAAGCTCTTTGCCTCTTCACTTCCTCCAGTGAAGAGGAAGAGAAGAGGCTACTTTTGTGCTATCATTGCTTTAATGACACTTTCAGACATTTAAATGTGCAGAGTTTTGTTGTTTTAAAAAAAAAAGGATTTATTAAATACAAGCACATGTACTTAGCAGTTAGTATAGTTTTGGGGCCTTTGACTTTACTCATCAATCATCCTGCGCTAATGGTGATTTCAACATAAACTTTAACGTTCTCATATGTTCATGCAAAATTATGGAAAAATACATCTCAATAAACAAAAATATCCTCAGAAACATTGTTGATTTGAATACAAACATCTTTATTGTGTGAAAACATGAGCTGTGACATTATGAGGAGGAAAATATGACTGTTTGAATGTTGATTTAGTTTGATGAGAGAAAGAAAGAGAGAGAGAGTAGCAGAGAGCAGACACAGAGTCAAACCAGTATGAGAGTCCCAGTGAGTGAGGTCAGGACTGGGAACACTGGTCTCTCCTCAGTGTCTGTGAGAGTGGAGTGTGGGAGCCGTGGGTGGCCTGACAGCTGACAGAGACCACCTTCCTCCACTGGTCTGCAGGGATCCTCAGGGTGCTGCTCCAGCTGTAGAGGCCGTCCTTGTCCAGCACCCCGGGGCTCCTGCTCTCCTCCCAGCTGCTGCTGCTGCTGCCGTCCACCTTCCAGGACAGACTCCAGTCTGAGGGGAAGCCCTTGTTGGCCAGGCACATGAGCGTGGACTTCCCCTGCTGCAGCTCCTCACTGGAGGGGGGCAGCACCGTCAGGGTGGGACCCACATCACCTAGGAGACACCAATCAGCTTAGAGGACAGGGAGCACACAGCTGCCAATCAAACATCACACACGTGGACACCTTCAGTGTGACACACTTGATTTAGTCCTTGGACCAGTTGCTGTCACATGCTTTTTCTGCTCCAGCACTCACTCACACATTGTTTCACTTCCCTTTCACAAAGCTCTCATGTAAATCAGCTCACAGACAATCATCACACAGTTTCACCTCAAACATGTCAAACTACTGTGGAAACACAACAAGCACATGTGGAAACATTTACAAGTTTTACTGCAACATCAGCAAAAGTCTGAAGGATATATTCAAGTATTTAGTAGAAACAGAAACATACAGAGAGTCAGTTGAAGAAAATGAAAAAAGGAGTTCTGATGTGGATTACAATCACCATTTAGAAACATGTCCAATCATTTCATCCAGATGTACAAACAGTTTATGATCAAATGAGGACGTTTAGATGTTTTGTACATTTTCCACTATAAATCTTTATCAACACTTCATCCAGGTTTACAAGAACAACATACATTTTTCAATTATTCTTATTTCTTATGTGAACTAACAAAAGGACAAATAAAGTTTGATCTAATCCACACTTCAAGTGAAGTAATTTCAAGAATGGAAACATGACATTTAATCAAACCTGATCAGAGTCTATGAGGAGGAATCAAAACTTTAATATTTGAAGTTTTTCCGAATTTCAAAATATTATTCAACTGTCCAAATGGTCACATTTTAGATGTTAGCAAGATACTTATTATTATTATTTAGTATTTAGTAAAGAGAAAAATATGAACTTACTTCCAACATCCAGTCTGGTTCCTTCACCGAACGTGTACCACAGTGATACAAAGTGATTGAGGCGCCGTACAAAAACCTGTGACTGTAGAGAGACACGGCTCTGTGACTTTGGAACAAACAAACCAACATCATTCAGTGTTTGTAACATTTTGTCAGCTGATAGGAAAACTGAAAACAACACAGTGGAACAAAAACCTAGAATATATATTTTTTTATTCTGGATGTATCAAGTAAATTATTTTTTATTATTTCCACAGGAACTTTCTTTGTTATTCAAAAAGAAATGTAGAAGAAGTGTAAAAAGAAAATCCTGCACAGTAAAAAAATTAATGGCATAAAAAATAAACAAAAATAATGACAGACATTTTCCCAATTAATACTCTCAGAAATGAAGTGATCCATTGATAAAGTCTACAGCTGAAATGTTTAAAAGGAGACATGTTGAAACAAGACATATACTCAGAAGTAAACATCAATCAACAATCTTTAAAAATATTCCTGATCATTATTGTGATGAAGTGATTGATCCATTGATAAGCAGCATCATCACATTGATCCAAGTCCCTGTTGGAGTGAGTCACACATTTCCATAGAGAGCCACTTTGCATCAGCAGCACCATGCTCCAGTGCTCTGGGACACTTTATAGTCCTGACACTTGAACACTGGATGACTGACAGCTGTCCTTCATCACAACACAAGACACACAAATCCTCCTGATCAAAAACATGACTTTGATCTGCGTCCTCATCTGGACTCTCCTCTGCTGCTGCTTCACAGGTAAATTCCACACAATCAAACTCCTCTCCTCTATCAACATGTGTCCCTGTCAAATGAAGGCCACAGAACCATGATGCTGCTTTGTGTTTGTGTGTGTGTATCCTCAGAGTCCAGAGGACAGGTCACAGTGACTCAGTCTGGAGCAGTGAGCTCTGCTGTGGGAGGCTCCGTCACCATCAGCTGTAGGACCAGTCAGGATGTCTTTATCTCTAGCTGTTTGGCCTGGTACCAACAGAAAGATGGAGGAGTTCCTAAACTGCTCATTTATTATGCTAGTAGCAGAGATTCAGGGATTCCAGATCGTTTTACAGGCAGTGGATCAAACTCTGACTTCACTCTGACCATCAGTGGAGTCCAGACTGAAGATGCAGCAGTTTATTACTGTCAGAGTGTTCATTACATCAGCAGTCAACCTGTGATCACACAGTGAAAAAGCGTCGTACAAAAACCTCCCTCAGTCAGACTGATAGGAAACTGAAGTGACTGATACAGTTCAATGAACACACACACACACACACACACACACAGTCACTGTTGCTGCTCTTATCTATAAATGTCCCACATGTACAACGAGTTCAATGACTTAAAATAATTTCCATAGAAATCAATCTCTCCTTGTTGCAGCTTTTCAAAATTCATTTATGTCCCATTATTACTCATTACTGCTAATCACTGTTTATTTTCCTGCCATGACACCAGAAAGCTTCATGATCAATCTTCAATTTCAGTACTTATAGTTTTAGTAGAAGGTTAAACAGTGAAACCCAGTAATCCCAGAGTTTCCTTTGGTTGCCTTAAGAGATGACATAAACCATGATCAGGACCTTTGACCTCTGATTTATTTTGAATCACAACTTTCTAAATTATTTCCTATTTAAGAAAAATATTAAAACACAGAGAAGACTCTGTCAAAAAATCTTTATTATCAGCCTTTAACTTTAGTTTAATTAAATTCAAATCATATAACACCAGTTCACAACATGTCTCATCTTCAGACACTTCACATAGTAGGTTAAACAGAGAAACCCAACAAACCCAAACTTTCCTTTAGATGTCTTTGAGCAGCACTTGGTAACAGCAGACAGGAAATAGAAAACTCCCCTTACTGGGAAGATCAAAACACTTTTTTTTAAATAAACTCATGCAGAACCAGGTCCAGGAAGGGTGGCCATCTGCTTGACCAGTAGGGTGAGGGTAAGAGGGGACAGAGAAGACGGATACAGATAGAAACAGACAAACAATACATGAGAGATAAACACTTTGGAGGTCAGTGAGGTCACTAACTGCAGATTAGAGACGTGTAGCTCCAGATCCAGAGACACCTGCAGAGAGGACAAAACACAAAGTACAGAGAGAGAAGACACAGAGTTAGTGATGACATGGAGACATAGAGATGTTTGGAGGGAGAAAGATGAGAGTAAAGGAGAAGATGTTTAGTGGATCATGGGAAGTTGTGCAGCAGTCTAGACCTACAGCAGCACAACTAAAACCCCTTTAACACATCCACTCTGTTCCTTTAATCTGACAGCTACTAAACGGGTCGACTACATGTGTGAATGTACACACTGGTGGCTTATGTGTAAAGGTCGTGCTGGTCATCTCATTAGGACAGACCTAGTAACATTTCTGTATAACTGTCCACATAACACAAGTGTGGATTTAGCCTTCACATTAATGGACAGATGCACACCAGCAGTGGTTCTGAAGCTCAGAGAAGATTAATTCACAACTTCAAGCACATGGCTTTTTATTATGTTCAGATGTGACCAGTCCTCTCTAAAACTGGTGCAGAGACACTAATACATGCTTTTATTACATACTGGATTGACTGCTGTAATGTTCTCCTATCTGGTTTCCCTGAGAAGACGATGCTTCCACTCTAGTTCCTTCAAAACTCAGCTGCACGAGTAGTTGTAGTGTTGCCCCTTCTTTGAATTACGTTTGATTTGCTCCTGCTCTGATTTTCCCTCAGCTTTTTTTCCCCTTTTTTATATTGGTTTAACTTCTTTCTGTGAACAAGATAAATCCTTTTGAAAACTCTACCTGTCTCTGCCTGCTCTGTCAGCACCTGGGTTCCCCAATCACTTTAATGATTACATAACTTTTGAGTACCATTGTTTTATTTTTAGCAGACCCCATATTTTCTGTATGGCAGCGTACAGACCACCCAATTTAGTCCTTGCTTTTATTTCAGATTTTTCAGAACTACTCTAATTCATCAACACCAACTACAACCAAATCATTTAGGTGATTTTAATCTGCATGTTGATAATCAATCAGACTCTTTTGAGACAGGATTTTTAAATTAACTCAACTATATGAACTTAACTCAACATGTAACCCAGCATATTTATGATAGGGGTCACATTTTAGACACTATAATCACTCAAGGCCTGTGTTCTCAGATCAACTCAGTGACAGATGTAGGTTTGTCTGATCATTCATGAGTCTATTTTACTATTGATCTTGTTTTTATTCAGTTAAATGACTTCATCAACCGCCACCACTGGTTTGAAAAATGCCAGTTGAGTTTTTGAACTAATCACAGTACACAGACAGCACTAGTGCAGATTTTAAATGACAAGAGGTCCAACATGGATGTAAAGAAACCATCTGACCTGGTACTAGTAGACTTCAGTGCTGCCTTTAACAGGACAAAACAAAAAATTTGACTTCTACTGTGCCCTTCAACCTTTTACCTATCTATAGTTTATTAATAGATATTTTATTTTGTTTCATTTTATTTCATTTTATCTCATCTGCTGCTTCCTCATTGCATGTGTTGTTTAGGACAGCATTGTCTCAGTTCACCAATCCCTGTGTTTTAGAGTCCTTCATTTAAAACATGTTATTGGGGGTGGTGGGTATTTGTATTGTTTTATTGCATTTGTATTCCTTTGATCTGGAAAGCACTTTGTGTTGCATTTCAGTTGCATATAAAGTGCTACATAAATAAAGTATGACTGACTGATTGATTGATGGATGAATTGAAAGTTATTGTAGATCATTGAGTTGGTTTTTATGAACTGTTTTTAGGTAAAGTCTGTTTTTATGAAGGAATGTCAGTGTCAGAGCAAAATGAATGAACAAATGTTCTGTCACTGCATTAGATTTGAATATAGGCCTAGATATTTGGGGTGTGGAATTATTGTCTTTTAGAAGTTCACAGAAGTGAACTTCCATCCATCAATTATCTATACACCACTTAATCCTCTGTAGGGTCGCTGGGGGGCTGGAGCCTATCCCTGCCGACTCAGGGCGACGGCAGGGGACACCTTGGACAGGTCGCCAGCCTATCACAGGGCTACATATAGAGACAGACAACCAAACACACTCACATTCACATCTACAGACAGGTTAGAATAATCAGTTAACCTCAGCATGTTTTTGGATTATGGGAGGAAGATGGAGTACCTGGTGAAAACCCACGATGCACAGGGAGAACATGCAAACTCCACACAGAAAGATCCCAGGCGTCCTAACCGGGACACAAACCGGGGATCTCTAGCTGTGAGGCGACGCTGCTAACCACCGAGCCACTGTGCAGCACAGCAGTGAACGTCTTTTTCATGTTCATTTAACATGTTGCCTGATTCAAGTTACCAAAATGTACAAGTAAAAGATGGTAGATATTTTCATACAATGGCCTCGACAATACAAACTGTCTTTCATCACATTCATCGAACACCGCTGGTTTCATATTTTGAATGCAGTAAGACGTCTGAATAAACAATAATATCCTCAGAAACATTGTTGATTTGAAGACAAACATCTTTATTATGTGAAAACATGAGCTGTGGCATTATGAGGAGGAAAATAGGACTGTTTGAATGTTGATTTAGTTTGATGAGAGAAAGAAAGAGAGAGAGTAGCAGAGAGCAGACACAGAGTCAAATCAGTATGAGAGTCCCAGTGAGTGAGGTCAGGACTGGGAACACTGGTCTCTCCTCAGTGTCTGTGAGAGTGGAGTGTGGGAGCCGTGGGTGGCCTGACAGCTGACAGAGACCACCTTCCTCCACTGGTCTGCAGGGAGCCTCAGGGTGCTGCTCCAGCTGTAGAGGCCGTCCTTGTCCAGCACCCCGGGGCTCCTGCTCTCCTCCCAGCTGCTGCTGCTGCCGTCCACCTTCCAGGACAGACTCCAGTCTGAGGGGAAGCCCTTGTTGGCCAGGCACATGAGCGTGGCCTTCCCCTGCTGCAGCTCCTCACTGGAGGGGGGCAGCACCGTCAGGGTGGGACCCACATCACCTAGGAGACACCAATCAGCTTAGAGGACAGGGAGCACACAGCTGCCAATCAAACATCACACACGTGGACACCTTCAGTGTGACACACTTGATTTAGTCCTTGGACCAGTTGCTGTCACATGCTTTTTCTGCTCCAGCACTCACTCACTCACACATTGTTTCACTTCCCTTTCACAAAGCTCTCATGGAAATCAGCTCACAGACAATCATCACACAGTTTCACCTCAAACATGTCAAACTATTAATACATTTTAGATCAATTTACACATCACAAATATTCAGTGGAAACATGCCATAAAACAAATACAACACATTAAGTAACAAGTGTTTCATGTAGATTTCAATCCTTGTTTACCAGCTTCTTAAAATGATCTCATACTGAATTTGAAGCAATGTTTAAGAAAATAAAGACATCAGGGATCATGTACATTTACAGACACTCTTCTCTGTCTTCAGTCTGTTAATTTTTACTTCAAGAAAGAACATTTTCTTTCATTATACAACAACTACATGGAAAATTTCAGACTTATTCAGCGAGAAGCTATGTTTGTTTTTTAAATACTTTTTATAATGATTAATAATAATGAATTTCATTATGACAGAAATATGTACAGAGAATTTCAGTAAATCTCATTAGAGTCAGTGTCCATGTGGAAGAATCAAAACTTTAACATTTAAAGTCCTTCAAATTTCAACATGGATATTTTGCTTTTGTCCAAATGGTCAAATATTTATTTTTAACAAAATAGTTTACAATGTATTATTGCAAAATTAGTAAAATATGAACTTACTTCCAACATCCAGTTTGGTTCCTCCACCGAACGTGTACCACAGTGATACAAAGTGATTGAGGCGCCGTACAAAAACCTGTGACTGTAGAGAGACACGGCTCTGTGACTTTGGAACAAACAAACTCACCAACATCATTCAGTGTTTGTAACATTTTGTCAAATGATAGGAAAACTGAAAAATAGCACAGTGGAACAAATACCTAGAATTTATATTTTTTTATTCTGGATGTATCAATTTTAAATTCAATCATTGCAACACTTTTTTGGGTATATATTGATTTTCAAGACAGAAAGAAAAAAAATTGACTCACATAAACTACAAAACATGTCATACAATTAAAATTAAGTACAATTTCCCAATCAATACTCTGATAAATTAAATGTTTGTTTGATAAGAAAAAAGCTCCAGTGCTCCTGGAGAGTTTGTAGTCTTGAGAGTTGAAATTAAAAAAAAATATTTTCTTCATTTCCACAGGAACTTTGTTTGTTCTTTGGTAAGAAATGATTACCTTAAAAATGAATAAATAAATAAATCATGCACAGTAAAAAAAAATGAATGGCATAAAAAATACACAAAAATCATGACAGACATTTTCCCAATCAATACTCTTGGAAATGAAGTGATCCACTGATAAAGTCCACAGCTGAAATGTAGAAGTAGACATTTATAAACAAGATATATATTCAGAAGTAAACATCAGTTAACAATCTTTAAAAATATTCATGATCAATATTGTGATGAAGTGATTGATCCATTGATAACCAGCATCATCACATTGATCCAAGTCCCTGTTGGAGTGAGTCACACATTTCCATAGAGAGCCACTTTGCATCAGCAGCACCATGCTCCAGTGCTCTGGGACACTTTATAGTCCTGACACTTGAACACTGGATGACTGACAGCTGTCCTTCATCACAACACAAGACACACAAATCCTCCTGATCAAAAACATGACTTTGATCTGCGTCCTCATCT
The DNA here is from genome assembly GCA_024666655.1 of Dascyllus trimaculatus. Taxonomy (NCBI): domain Eukaryota; kingdom Metazoa; phylum Chordata; class Actinopteri; family Pomacentridae; genus Dascyllus; species Dascyllus trimaculatus. The sequence continues at coordinate 233,636 of JAMOIN010000126.1, forward strand.
GGACTCTCCTCTGCTGCTGCTTCACAGGTAAAGTCCACACAATCAAACTCCTCTCCTCTATCAACATGTGTCCCTGTCAAATGAAGGCCACAGAACCATGATGCTGCTTTGTGTTTGTGTGTGTGTATCCTCAGAGTCCAGAGGACAAGTCACAGTGACTCAGTCTGGAGCAGTGAGCTCTGCTGTGGGAGGCTCCATCACCATCAGCTGCAGGACCAGTCAGAATGTCTATAACTCTAACCATTTAGCCTGGTACCAACAGAAAGATGGAGGAGTTCCTAAACTTCTCATTAACCATGCCAGCAGTCGAGAATCAGGGATTCCAGATCGTTTTACAGGCAGTGGATCAAAGTCTGACTTCACTCTGACCATCAGTGGAGTCCAGACTGAAGATGCAGCAGTTTATTACTGTCAGAGTGGTCATGAAATCAACAATCAAGCTGTGTTCACACAGTGAAAAAGCGTCGTACAAAAACCTCCCTCAGTCAGACTGAACAGAAACTGAAGTGACTGATCCAATTCACTGAACACACACACACACTCTCACACTCACACTCACACACACACACAAACACTCACACACACACACACACACACACACACACACACACACACACACACACACACACACACACACACACACACACAGACGGACGGATCACTGTTTCTACTCCCATCATTAAATTCATGTACCACAACAAGTTCAGTGTCTTCAAATATTCTTCATGTACATCAATCTCTCTTTGTCACAGCTTCTCAGCTTTCATTTATGTCCCAATATAATCCCATGTTTTGATCAGATTCACAAACTAATAAGAGGAGAAAACCTGTGAATTTTAATGACTGTTTATTTTCCTTCCAAGACACAGATCCGAATTTTCAATCTTTCATTGTAGTTTAATCAAATTTTATCCATGTGGAACCAGTTCACAGCTTGTCTCCTCTTTAGACACTTTACATAGTAAAACAAAGCAACGCAACAAACCCAAAGTTTCCTTTGGTTGCCTCAAGAGATGACATAAACCATGATCAGGACCTTTGACCTCTGATTTATGTTGAGTCACAACTTTGTAAATAATTTCCTCTTTAAGAAAACCTGAAGACACAGATCAGAGTCAGAAGCCTTCATTATCAATCTTCAACTTTAGTTTAATTAAATTTCATCAGATTTTCATCTTGGATGTTTCCCCCTTTTGTTGTGTTAGGATCCCTGCTCCACCCTCACTCTCCCTCACATGCTCTGTTGGTCCAGCCCTGCCTGATGCCTCCTTAATTACAGGACTCGAGGCAGCTGCAGAGAGCAGCCCACCTGGACTTGATCAGCTCCCTTAAATACTCATGCAACTCACTCAACCTCTGCCAGACCATAGGACAGTGTTCCCCATTTACTGCTGGACCCTGCTCTGTTTCCCTGTCTGCTTGCCTGTGCTTCTGCCTGCCTCACCTGGACTTCCATCACTCAACCTTCCAGCCTGCATTCCCCAGATCCTGCTCGTCCCTTTAGTTATATTTAGGATTTGTGAGGAACCTGTTTTGTTTGTCATGCTTTAGTTTATTCTAACCTGTTTTCTGTTGTCCTTATTCTGCTTGTTAGTTTGAGTTATTCCTTGGTTTTTGTAGCTTCGACTTTTTTCTGTATTAAGTCTGGTTTTCCTCAATCTGTTCTCCCTCTTTAGTTTAGCTTTATTTCTCTGGAATGGTTTTTGTCTGTAGTATGTTAGTTTTCTTAGGTTTTCTTGCTGTTTTTCAGAGTTTTACTCCTTCCATTTCTAAAGGATGGATTTAACTGAACTCCGTGGGATGTCCAGTGAGTTGGAAGTCTTTTTGAAGCCATCTCCTAACTTATACTTTTCAATGATTTTTGTCTATGAATGAGATGATGCCACGTATTTTAACAAAAAAAAAACTCCAAATGAACATCTTTGATCGCATTGTAGCATCACTTTATTGTTTAGAGATTTTAACTGCACTAAGACGTCTGAAAAACAATAATATCCTCAGAAACACTTTTGATTTGAACACAAACATCTTTATTATGTGAAAACATGAGCTGGGACATTATGAGGAGGAAAATAGGACTGTTTGAATGTTGATTTAGTTTGATGAGAGAAAGAAAGAGAGAGAGTAGCAGAGAGTAGACACAGAGTCAAACCAGTATGAGAGTCCCAGTGAGTGAGGTCAGGACTGGGAACACTGGTCTCTCCTCAGTGTCTGTGAGAGTGGAGTGTGGGAGCCATGGGTGGCCTGACAGCTGACAGAGACCACCTTCCTCCACTGGTCTGCAGGGAGCCTCAGGGTGCTGCTCCAGCTGTAGAGGCCGTCCTTGTCCAGCACCCCGGGGCTCCTGCTCTCCTCCCAGCTGCTGCTGCTGCTGCTGCTGCTGCTGCTGCTGCCGTCCACCTTCCAGGACAGACTCCAGTCTGAGGGGAAGCCCTTGTTGGCCAGGCACATGAGCGTGGCCTTCCCCTGCTGCAGCTCCTCACTGGAGGGGGGCAGCACCGTCAGGGTGGGACCCACATCACCTAGGAGACACCAATCAGCTTAGAGGACAGGGAGCACACAGCTGCCAATCAAACATCACACACATGGACACCTTCAGTGTGACACACTTGATTTAGTCCTTGGACCAGTTGCTGTCACATGCTTTTTCTGCTCCAGCACTCACTCACTCACACATTGTTTCACTTCCCTTTCACAAAGCTCTCATGGAAATCAGCTCACAGACAATCATCACACAGTTTCACCTCAAACATGTCAAACTACTGTGGAAACATTTACAAGTTTTACTGCAACATCAGCAAAAGTCTGAAGGAAATATTCAAGTATTTAGTAGAAACAGAAACATACAGAGAGTCAGTTGAAGAAAATGAAAAGAAAAGTTTTGATGTGGATTACAATCATCATTGACTAAACATGTCCAATCATTTCATCCACACGTACAAACAGTTTATGATCAAATGAAGACGTTTAGATGTTTTGTACATTTTCCACTATAAATCTTTATCAACACTTCATCCAGGTTTGCAAGAACAACAGGCATTTTTCATTTATTTCTAATTCTTATGTGAACTAACAAAAGGACTAATAAAGTTTGATTTAATCCACACTTGAAGTGAAGTCATTTCAATAATGGAAACATGACATTTGATCAAACCTGATCAGAATCTATTAGGAGGAATCAAAACGTGAACACTTGAAGTTTTTTTGAATTTCAAAATATTATTCAACTGTCCAAATGGTCACATTTTAAATGTTAACAACATACTTATTATTATTATTTAGTATTTAGTAAAGAGTAAAATATGAACTTACTTCCAATATCCAGTCTGGTTCCTCCTCCGAACGTGTACCACAGTGATACAAAGTGATTGAGGCGCCGTACAAAAACCTGTGACTGTAGAGAGACACGGCTCTGTGACTTTGGAACAAACAAACTCACCAACATCATTCAGTGTTTGTAACATTTTGTCAGCTGATAGGAAAACTGAAAACAACACAGTGGAACAAATACCTAGAATTTATATTTTTTATTTTGGATTCATCAGGTAAATTATTTTTTATTGTTTCCACCGGAACTTTATTTGTTATTCAGAAAGAAATGACTAAGTGTAAGAAGAAAATCCTGCACAGGAAAAAAAATAATAACGGCATCAAAAATAGACAAGAAATAAATCGATATTTTCCCAATTAATACTCTAAGAAATGAAGTGATCCATTGATAAAGTCCACAGCTGAAATGTTTAAAAGGAGACATGTTGAAACAAGACATCTACTCCGAAGTAAACATCAATCAACAATCTTTAAAAATATTCCTGATCAATATTGTGATGAAGTGATTGATCCATTGATAACCAGCATCATCACATTGATCCAAGTCCCTGTTGGAGTGAGTCACACATTTCCATAGAGAGCCACTTTGCATCAGCAGCATCATGCTCCAGTGCTCTGGGACACTTTATAGTCCTGACACTTGAACACTGGATGACTGACAGCTGTCCTTCATCACAACACAAGACACACAAATCCTCCTGATCAAAAACATGACTTTGATCTGCGTCCTCATCTGGACTCTCCTCTGCTGCTGCTTCACAGGTAAAGTCCACACAATCAAACTCCTCTCCTCTATCAACATGTGTCCCTGTCAAATGAAGGCCACAGAACCATGATGCTGCTTTGTGTTTGTGTGTGTGTATCCTCAGAGTCCAGAGGACAGGTCACAGTGACTCAGTCTGGAGCAGTGAGATCTGCTGTGGGAGGCTCCGTCACCATCAGCTGTACGACCAGTCAGAATGTTTATGTGTCTAGTGGCAACCACCGTTTAGCCTGGTACCAACAGAAAGATGGAGGAGTTCCTAAATGTCTCATACGTTCTGCTAGCTACAGAGATTCAGGGATTCCAGATCGTTTCACAGGCAGTGGATCAAAGTCTGACTTCACTCTGACCATCAGTGGAGTCCAGACTGAAGATGCAGCAGTTTATTACTGTCAGAGTGTTCATTACATCAACAGTCAGTGGTTGTTCACACAGTGAAAAAGCGTCGTACAAAAACCTCCCTCAGTCAGACTGAACAGAAACTGAAGTGACTGATACAGTTCACTGAACACACACACACACACACACACACACACACACACACACACACACACACACACACACACACACGTTTTCACGAAGTGGATTGACACGTCTCCACTGTTACTTTCACCATAAATTAACATGACATCACCAAATGTTCAAAGTCTGAGAGACGTTCTACATGTTACACAGCCGCTGGTTTCACTGATTATTTCAAACATGTCACTGTGATCTTATGCAGCCTCATTAACCTCAACACTTTTCTACACACCAACAGCTGAGCTGCTGCACGGAATCACAGTTTCTACATGAAATCATTGGAAGGGGGGGAAAAGAAGTGGTGTTCAGGATGAATCAGGTCCATCAGATCTGTTCACACTGTTTGATTTCCAGCTAATATTGTTTCCTCTGGAGAAGTGTTTCTGGGGGTGAATTAAGAGAATTATTGCAGAGAGTTCCCAGTTTTGCTGCTTAAATTGATGCAGAACAAGGCAACAAACAGTCAGCCTTAAAGTAGAACACTGTTTTTAACCTCAACCCATAACATTGATCATCATATTACAGGACAGACACACACAAGCAGTGGTTCTTTGTGAAGTTATTTAAGGAAGGACTTTTCCTCACTTCAGCACCAGTGTTGGTCCAAAAACATCCCAGCCAGCTTAATACAGTCTGTGTGTCAACATCACAACACACCTTTCTAACTCATTTTGCTCTACAATTTAACATTTATTATGCTACTAAATGAAATGTCCTTAATGATGAAAGTTTACTGCAAAGGAAACAGACAACAGTTTAAATACTGATGATTCTCACAAATAAAGAATGTAATCTGAGTTTTCCTCACAAGATAAGCTGAACTTTGTTTCTTCCAGCTGTTCACAACTATTCCCTCTGAATTTAATGAAAACCTGCAGCATCAGACAGCAGCTGGATCCATTTGTAAATCTCCAAAGAGAGAGAGTTTTGCACACAAGACAACAGCGCTGCTTATTTTATCAGGTTCTTGTAATTATAAACTGACCTTGACAGATCATAGAGAGAGGATGAGTCCAGACCAGGATCTAACAGCAGCTCACACTGTGTACAACCACATGTCTTCATATCAGACAGGTGAACTGTCACACAGAGTCACAGTTTATCAGCTGCACCTAAATATTTTGTCACATCACATCCTCAGGTTGAGCTCTGAGCTTTCAGTTTGACTGTTTGAGAAATGACTGTTGGTTATTAGCACACTTTGATCAGCTGCTGTTATTATGCATTATACATCACTTAGTGTGTTGTCTAGTCTCATGTGAATGACAAATATCCAATTTAGTTTGTGGTACAACTTTAAAAACCGGACAATTAAACTGCACCACATCGCTCAGAAACAGTCTGTGTTACTCTGGACAAGCTTCATCTACAGAACACAGTGTGAACAGTTTCCACTGAAACTACTTTTAAATGAAGAAATGGTCCCTGTTAGAGCTGTTTGCATGTTTTGTTTCCATGAAACCACTGAGGACATTTCCATAGAGAGCCACTTTGCATCAGCAGCACAATGCTCCAGTGCTCTGGGACACTTTATAGTCCTGACACTTGAACACTGGATGACTGACAGCTGTCCTTCATCACAACACAAGACACACAAATCCTCCTGATCAAAAACATGACTTTGATCTGCGTCCTCATCTGGACTCTCCTCTGCTGCTGCTTCACAGGTAAAGTCCACACAATCCAACTCCTCTCCTCTATCAACATGTGTCCCTGTCAAATGAAGGCCACAGAACCATGATGCTGCTTTGTGTTTGTGTGTGTGTATCCTCAGAGTCCAGAGGACAGGTCACAGTGACTCAGTCTGGAGCAGTGAGCTCTGCTGTGGGAGGCTCCGTCACCATCAGCTGTACGACCAGTCAGGATGTTTATAGCTCTAACCGTTTAGCCTGGTACCAACAGAAAGATGGAGGAGTTACTAAACGTCTCATTTATTTGGCGAGCAGACGAGCATCAGGGATTCCAGATCGTTTCAGAGGCAGTGGATCAAACTCTGACTTCACTCTGACCATCAGTGGAGTCCAGACTGAAGATGCAGCAGTTTATTACTGTCAGAGTTATCATTACATCAACAGTCAAGGTGTGTTCACACAGTGAAAAAGCGTCGTACAAAAACCTCCCTCAGTCAGACAGAACAGAAACTGAAGTGACTGATACACTTCACTGAACACACACACATATATATATACACACATACCCCAAAAAGACCCCCCCAAGAAGCATGAAATCTACCATTAAATACAGCTCCTACAACTACTAATCTGTTAAAAGTAGAAAAAGTCTCGGATGTCAGCCTGTGGAGCTATATAAAAGCAAAAATTAAAGTAAAGATGTATAAAATTTACCTATTTATCCTCAACATTGCCTTAGGTTCAGGATTCAGATCTTTAAACAAAAAGGAAGTTCATAAAATATTGAAATAAGATTGTAATTCCTAAAATAATGGAAGTATTTTAAGATGTGTCACCTTAAAATAATTTGAAATTATGTTAGTTAAGAAATGAAAATTTCCAAACACCTAGAAACCTTAAACTCAGACAGAAGCTCTTTAAACATTTTGTGGGTAAATATGTGAACAGTGAAATCCAGCAACAGAAATTTATGTTTCTTATCAGCTGGAACTGAAAATAAATTCTGACCAGTTCCTTTAAATAATCTGATAACTGTGAAAATCTCATTTAAAATGGAAATGAGACGAAAAAATGACAGAAATCATGAATGAAATATCTAATGATTCATTTTATTTCAACAAACTTTCAAACATGTAAAATCACAGTGTGAGTTGGAAGTAGTTCTGGTTGAACAACTCACAGTAGCAGCTCTCAGTATTAACACATGATATCAATGAGGCTCTATCACAATGAAGAGTTTATTCCACCATATTAATCCTGTTCAATAACAGTAATAATAAAAACCTTCAGAACTTAAAACCTTTGAAATCAGAACCACCACTGTTTGGACAACAACATCCAGCAGAATATGCTGCAGTTGTGTTTTAGGTTCTTTCAGGAGAAGCAGACATGTACAGAAATATGATAGATTATGTTTTGTTTTTTTAATTGTTTTTGGTTTGGAGACAAAGACCAAAGACCCTTTAGAGGTGTTTGAGGTGAGCTGAGTTGACTTGAGTTGCCTTGAGTTGTCTTTACTGGGGGAGATGAAGGAATGGTAGCAGTGGACGGTCATGGAGGAGAGACGAGATGAAGGGAGACTTGGCTTGACTTTAGTTTACTTGCGCTGAGTTGACTCGTCTTGAGCTGACTGGACTTAAGTGGACTTGAGCTGACTGGACTTGACTGGAGTCAGCTTGACTTGTGTTGAGTTGACTTGACTTGAATCAACTCCAGTTGACTTAGTCGACTTGAGTCGACTTGAGCTGAATTGAGTTTACTTGGCTTGAATCAGCTTGAGCTGTGCTGAGTTGCCTTGACTTGAGTAAACTTGAGACAACTTGAGGCGACTTGAGCTGAGTTGAGACGACTTGAGCTGACTTGACTTGACTGGAGTCAGCTTGACCTGTGTTGAGTTTACTTGATTTGAATCAGCTTGAGCTGGGCTGAGTTGCCTTGACTTGAGTAAACCTAAGTCATCTTAAGCTGAGCCGACTTGAGCTAACTTGATTTGAATCAGCTTGAGCTGTGCTGTTTTGCCTTAACTTGAGTAAACTTGAGGGGACTTGAGCTGAGTTGAGTCGACTTGAGCTGACTCGACTTGACTGGAGTCAGCTACACCTGTGTTGAGTTTACTTGATTTGAATCAGCTTGAGCTGTGCTGTTTTGCCTTGACTTGAGTAAACTTGAGGCAACTTGAGGTAATTTGAGCTGAGTTGAGTCGACTGGACTTGAATCAGCTTGAGCAGTGTTGAGTTGCCCTGACTTGAGACAACTTGAGTCGACTTTAGCTGAGTTGACTTGACTTGAGCAGAGTTGGCCTGACAAGAGTCAGCCTGAGTTGACTGGGGTAGATGTAGGAATGTAGCAGTGGATGGTCATGGAGGGGAGGAGGGAGGAAAGGAGACTTGATTTGACTTGTTTAAACTTGAGTAGGCTTGAGCTGATTTAGTTTGACTAAGTTAGGTGAAGAAATGGTAGCGGTGGATGGTCATGGAGGAGATGAGGGTGGAGGGGGGTGGAGAAGGGAGGAGGCAGAGGGAGCTACTGAATAACCAGCAGCCTCCTCCACCCTCTGGGTCAGTCACACTTAAGTGCAACAACCAAACAACCGGCTCCAGAAACCTCTTTTCTCCACCCTGTGGTTTTCTGTCTCCATCTTTTCCTGTTTTTGTTTCTTTTTCAGTTCCTTCTTCTCAGCCTTTTCTTTCTCTTTCTTCTCTTTCTTTTCTTTGCTTCTTCTTTTCTCTTCCTCTGTCTTTTTTCTGAAGAATCTGAAGAAGCTCTTGCCTTTGTGGCTGTTTTCACTGAGCTCTGGATCCTCCACTGGTTTGTTGTCCTCTGTTTCTTTAATCTCCTCCTCAACATCATGTTTTTCTACCTGCAGTTCTTCAGTTTTTTCAACCTGCAGTTCTTCAGTTTTTTCAACCTGCAGTTCTTCTTGTTTTTTAACCTGCTGTTCTTCTTGTTTTTCAACCTGCAGTTCTTCAGTTTTTTCAGCCTGCAGTTCTTCAGTTTTTTCAACCTGTAGTTCTTCAGTTCTTTCTACCTGCAGTTCTTCTTGTTTTTGAACTTGCAGTTCTTCTTGTTTTTCTACCTGCACTTCTTCTTTTTCAACCTGCAGTTCTTCAGTTTTTTCAACCTGCAGTTCTTCTTGTTTTTCAACCTGCAGTTCTTCAGTTTTTTCAACCTGCAGTTCTTCTTGTTTTTCAACCTGCAGTTCTTCAGTTTTTTCAACATGTAGTTCTTCTGCTTTTTCAACCTGCAGTTCTTCAGTTTTTTCTACCTGCACTTCTTCTTGTTTTTCAACCTGCAGTTCTTCAGTTTTTTCTACCTGCACTTCATCTTGTTTTTCTACATGCACTTCTTCTTGTTTTTCAAGCTGCAGTTCTTCTTTCTCGCACTGCTGCACCTCCTCTTTACTCTGGAGATTGAGGATCTCCTGGTCTTTAAGGCTGAGTTGTCTCTTCAGCTGATCCAGCTCTTCATCTTTCGCCTTGCTGAGCTTTTGGTATTGCAGCCTTTCATTTCTCAGGAGATTGTTCAGGTCCTCAAGAAGAAGCTCTCTCTTTTGAATAAGGCTGTCTTTTTCCCTGATGAGAGCGCAGTTCTGTCTTAGTCTTGCACGTAACTTGTCATTCTCAGCCTCAACTTCTTGGACCTTCATGTCCAGATTTTTGTTTTTCTGCTTTAGCTGCTCTTTTTCAGCTTCAAACTCTCTGTTTTGTTTTTCCCTATTGAGACCGCTGTTCTGTCTAAGTCTCCCATGTAATTTCTGGTTGTCAGCCTCAGCTTCTTGGAGCCTTATGTCCCGATATTTGTTTTTCTGCTTTAGCTGCTCTTTTTCAGCTTCGGACTCTCTGCTTTGAAGAAGGGCGTCTTTTTCCCTGATGAGAGCGTTGTTCTGTCTTAGTTTCACACGTAACTTGTGGTTGTCAGCCTCAGCTTCTTGGGCTCTCATGTCCAGATATTTGTTTTTCTGCTTTAGCTGCTCTTTTTCAGCCTCAGATGCCTGCAAGGCCTTTCTCAGCTCTGCCAGTCCCGTGGATTGGTTTGGGTAACCACCGTAGTTAGGAGCGCCGACAAATTTTTGTCTGCGTTGCTGGTTCATTCTCTTGTCCATTGTGCAACAAGGATGTGGTCGAGTGTCGTAGCTGATTGTACAAACGCTGTAGATCTGTGTCTCTCGCAGGTTGTAGGTTGCTCTCAGATGATCTGAATGGCTGAGCTGACAAAATGTGTGGTATTAAGCATTTGGAATGTTATAATATGACATCACTTTGATGTCACAATGTAACATTCCACATGGGCCTTTAATGTTGTTGCCAAGCAACGGGACCATGTTTGTTTTTGAAATATTTTGCTGCTGCTGTTGTGTTCACATTAATGTACATGCACACATACATAATAAGATATTAGAATGAATAAAATGTATATAAAATACTGTGCACCAGTGGTGAAGAACTCAGATCTTTTTGCTTTCGTACAAACTTCATCTTCATCAAAAGATGAAGTAAGAGAGAGTCCTGCATTTAAAATTCTTCTCAAGTATAAAAGAAATATTTTGACCAAAACCATGAAATACAAGAGTATTTATCCTGCAGATAAATGATATTTAAATAAATATGACATTAGGAGATTTTACTGGGTGACGAGATTAATTGTTATGAACCACTTCTCTCATCCATCCATTATCTATACACAGCCGAAAAGAAGTAGTCACAGAAGTACTTTCAATAAGAGGCTCATTGTACCAAAATGCACCACAGAGCACCACAGGGAATCATTCCTGCCTGTGGCCATCAAACTATACAACTCCTCACTCTGATTGTCACACACTTGGAGTCAACTGGTTGACTTGGACTTTGGACTCTTTTAATAATGTGCAATAATTATTTCTATGTGCAATTCAATTTACTACTTATGTTTATATTTTATATATATTTTAAATGCTGTCGTACTTATTCTTAAGTCTTTGATTGGTAGCATCTGTTAGGAAAAGCAATTTCCCATCGTGCATCATTAAAGTATTTCTGATTCTGATTAATCCTCTGTAGGGTCACGGGGAGGGGGGCACTGGAGCCTATCCCAGCCGACTCGGGTGAAGGCAGGGGATACCCTGGACAGGTCACCAGCCTATCACAGGGCTACACATAGAGATGAACAACCAAGCACACTCTCATTCACACCTACGGACAATTTAGAATCATCAGTTAACCTCAGTATGTTTTTGGACTGTGGGAGGAAGCCGAAGTACCCGGTGAAAACCCACGCTGCACAGGGAGAACATGCAAACTCCACACAGAAAGATCCCAGGTGTCCTAACCGGGATGCGAACCAGGGATCTTCTAGCTGTGAGGTGACGCTGCTAGCCCACTTCTCTCATATTTAATCATATTTTATATGCTTATTGTCATGTTTTAACTATAAATATAAATATTCAGATATGTTGAAAGCTGTGTAATATGAAGAATCATTACTGTTGATCTGGATTCATCATACAATGATCAAATACCAACTGACATTTTGGGACAAACATACGATCATTCTGTGTCTGTAATCAAAATGTGTGTAAAGTTTTAAAAGTGATCTCAAATTACACACAAGTCTGTTTGGTTTCATTTGATAGTGGGCTTAGTCTGACTCACCAGATGTAAATCGTGGGTATAAGCCTGCCCTTGGCTGATTAAGTAATTATTTGTGCTATATTTATCCACATCCATTTCTACCTCTACCTTTGCCTTCATAAAGCCCTGGATTTTCCTGCTCTCCTGTACCAAATTGTTCTGCAGCCATGGTACAGCCACAGCGACTCTCTGGTGGCACAAGCACCTTCATTAAATTATCAATCATTGATTATATATTATATTTTATTTACTTACTTTATTATATATCGTTTTTATTATAGAAACCGTTTATACAAAAAATGTTACATTTATGGTACACACACACACACACACACACACACACACACACACAAAGAAGTCACTGTTGCTGCTCGTATCTATAATTGACATGTACAACGAGTTCAATGTCCAAACATAATCTTGATGGAAATCTATCTCTCTTTGTTGCAGCTTTTCAACTTTCATTTACGTCCCATTATAATCCCATCCTAGTTTCAAATTCAAAGCAAACTGCAAACCTGTGAATCTTAGTCAGACAAACCATGGTCAGGACCTTTGACCTCTGGTTTATTTTGCATCACGACTGTCTCAATTATATCCTCAAAGGTCTGTATGAAGATACGTCCTAATCAGAAAGTTTCATGATTAATGATTCAGTTCAATTTAATTGCATTCTATTTATATCAGGCCAATCCACAACATGTGTCCTCTTAAGGCACTTCAATTAGTAAGTCAGAGAAACTCAACTCATCCAAGGTTTCCTTTGGTTGTCTTTGATCAAGCACTTGGTAACTGTGTGTTGCACACTTGGACACAAATGATACTTCCAGGCGTGCATAAGTTAAAACAGAATCTTTACTCTCTGTAAACACAGAAACACAAGCACATTATCACAATGCGACTGCATGCTTCAACTATCGGAAGTCACTGAATGACGAACGCGCTTAAACATTCACGTTCACTCTTAAACATGTAACCTTTACCTACGTGCTTATCTTTGAACATGTGCTCTTACTCACAACATTCTGTACATTCACACAACTCATATTCTAGCAAGCTACCTGTGGCTACATTCATTAGCAAGTGACCAGGTGCGGCATTCTTCACATACTACGTCTTGTCATGTAACTTATAAAATCTGGTTTAAACATCACATCGCCCTAACGACAGTTCATAACGCCAACACAATCGTTATACTTCTATGTCGCTATGTTTCATACATGTTTTAACCACTTTTGCTCACCTGTAAACACAGAAACACAAGCACATTATCACAATGCGGCTGCATGCTTCAACTATCGGAAGTCACTGAATGATGAACGCGCTTCCCCTGCGCCTTTTCTACAGGACCCCCTTAGCTGCCCAAAGTGCCTGTGTGAACCTTGCTACTTGTACCCACAGATTAACCTGCCAAACATTACAGTTGTAAATGTAAATGCACATAACGTATCTCACGTGTCAATCTTACAATAATGAACCACCTGATAACAATGAAAAGATAAATAATAAATGAAAAAGTGTGTGTGTGTGGGGGGGGGGGGCGGCTACCCATGTCCATTCATATGTCCAGAATTACTGTGGGTCCCACATGTGGAAATGACAAAAAATCAACTCAGACAGAACCAGGTTCATCGTCGGGTGAGGGAACCACAGCAGAGGAGTCTGATAACTAAAGGCTTCGTCTTTTGTTCTACATTGTGAAACTGTAGGAAACACAAGTCACCCTGCAGTGAATGCAAAATGCTCTGTTGGGAAAACATGCCACAATAATGTCTTTAGGAAATAATGGAAGCTGTTCATTAAGAGCTTTTTATGGAAGGATTTTAAACACAATCCTGGATTTTACATTGAGACAATGAAGAGAAACTCATATGAGAGAAAGATTATCTATAATGCTTCAATTCCTGCCAGAAGTGCTGCAGCATTTTGGAACAACTGGAGGTTTTTTCAGAGAGTTATTGAAACACCTTGATAAAAAGGAATTATAACAGTCCAACCTAGAAATAACAAGTACATGGACTAGTGTTTCAGCATCACTTTAAGTTATGATATTCTGTATTTTGACAAGACTGTACAGGTGAAAGAAGGTCAACCAGGACACTAGCTTTGTGTGTTAAACAAGTTAAACTTCATATCATGGTCAACAAAGACTCCAAGGTTTCTGGAGGCCAAGGCAATGTCATGCAGAGTTACTGTTTGGTTAGATGGTGTGTTTCTAAGGTGTTTAGGGCCAAATATAATAACTTCAGCTTTGTCTGAATTTAGGAGAAGAAAATTACAAGTCATTCAGGATTTGTATGCCTTGAATTCTGCTTTACATTGAATGAATGATTTGTTTCATCTGGCATCAACAAAAATATAACTGGGTGTCATCTGCATAGCCATAGAACTTTATGCAGAACTCCCTAATTATACATATTATATTTACAAAGTGAAAAGTTTCAGTCCAAGTGCAGAATCCTGTGGAAAACCATAGCTAACTCTGGTGTGAGTGGATGAATCATCATTGATATGAACAACAATGACCCAAACAAAACCAGAACATTCTTCAAATGGGTGCACAGGTCTGATCTGAGCTCCTGGTTTCAACACCTCATCCAGTGTTCATGTTGTCTTGTTTGTTTTCTGTCTGTTTGTCTCTCCTCTCCTGTTGTCTCTCCTCTTTACCCTCACCCCAACCAGTAAAGGCAGACGGCCTCCCTCCCTGACTCTGGTTCTGCTGGAGGTCTCTTCCTGTTAAACAGAGTTCTCTCTTTCCACTTTGGTCAATGTGCTGCATAAATGAAATGTTTGGATTTGTGGTGTTTTCCATGTATGACTTTCCCAGTTCTCAAGATTAATTTTTGATTTAAGATCATAAAAAACTGTAATTTTGTGATAATATAGCATGTAAACTTTAACATTTTAATTAGTCAGGCACTTCAAATGGATCCCCCTGGACCTTTGTGAAATCTGATGTTTATGCCAAACGTCACTGGAGGCAGGTCCGTTATATGTCTAATACTTTCTGATATATATATGACAAAGGAATATCTTCTGCTGCTCCAAGAAATGCAGAAATGAATACAAGTGAACAAGAATTTGAGTGTTAGTGTCACACTCACCACCTCCCGCTCCATGTAGTGGCAGCTGTTCCCTGTTTTCTCTCCCTCATTTTTCTTTTCCCTCAGGTGGGTGTGAGTGAGGTATTGCTGGTGGAATGTGGACAGGTGCAGGCCATTGGATAATCACCTGAGTGAACACACCTGTGGTGGGGAGTGGTTGTTCCTGCTACTCATCAGCCTCACCATATAAGCCTGGCTCAGACCACTGTGCGATGCCAGACCGTTGAATAACCCATCCATAACCAACCCTCCAAAATCCTGTCTGCTTGCCGCCGAGCTTCAGCTCTCCCTTGTCAGTCCAACCTGGTTCTGTCTGGATTCCAGCACTGAAACCTTCACAGTCCTGCACCTGCCCGGACGCCATTCCTACAACACGACGCACCTCCTCCGCCTGCCTAACCCTCACCTTCTTTTTCTGCAGCTGCCAGCAAAGTTATCCCCGCTTTCTCATTGGTTAAATGGTGAATGGTCTGCACTTATATTGCGCCTTTTTCTGCATTAGTGGTACTCAAGGTGCTTTGTTTCGCATTCACCCATTCACACACCAATGGCGACAGGGCTGCCATGCAAGGCACTAGTCTGCCACTGGCAGCAACTTTGGGTTCAGTGTGTTGCCCAAGGACACTTTCGGCATGCGGAGGGGCCGGGGATCGAACCACCAATCTTGCAGTTATTGGACAACCCGTTCTACCACCGGAGCCACAGCTGCCCTGTTCCAGATTACTATTGTTGGAGTGTATTTTGAGTGTGTGCTTTATCCGCTCTGCGTAGTCCGCCAGTTCGACGATAGTTGTGTGGCATCATATGTGTCTATTGTTAACTTCAGTCAAGCCTTTGCTTTTTGTCACCTCACTTCCTCCAATCAGTTGCAGATTTCATAATATTGCTTTCATGACACTTTCAGAATTTTAAATGTGCATAATTTTATTGTAAAAAAAAACACAAAAGGAACATAAAAGCACTAAGTATAGATTTGGGGCCATTGACTTTACTCATCAAACATCCTGCACTAATAGTTATTTCAACATAAACTTTAACTTTCTCATATGTTTAAGCAAAATTATGGAATAAGACGTCTGAATAAACAACAACATCCTCAGAAACATTTTGATTTGAAGACAAACATCTTTATTATGTGAAAACATGAGCTGTGACAGTATGAGGAGGAAAATAGGACTGTTTGAATGTTGATTTAGCTTGATGAGAGAAAGAAAGAGAGAGAGTAGCAGAGAGCAGACACAGAGTCAAACCAGTATGAGAGTCCCAGTGAGTGAGGTCAGGACTGGGAACACTGGTCTCTCCTCAGTGTCTGTGAGAGTGGAGTGTGGGAGCCGTGGGTGGCCTGACAGCTGACAGAGACCACCTTCCTCCACTGGTCTGCAGGGAGCCTCAGGGTGCTGCTCCAGCTGTAGAGGCCGTCCTTGTCCAGCACCCCGGGGCTCCTGCTCTCCTCCCAGCTGCTGCTGCTGCTGCCGTCCACCTTCCAGGACAGACTCCAGTCTGAGGGGAAGCCCTTGTTGGCCAGGCACATGAGCGTGGCCTTCCCCTGCTGCAGCTCCTCACTGGAGGGGGGCAGCACCGTCAGGGTGGGACCCACATCACCTAGGAGACACCAATCAGCTTAGAGGACAGGGAGCACACAGCTGCCAATCAAACATCACACATGTGGACACCTTCAGTGTGACACACTTGATTGAGTCCTTGGACCAGTTGCTGTCACATGCTTTTTCTGCTCCAGCACTCAGTCACTCACACATTGTTTCACTTCCCTTTCACAAAGCTCTCATGTAAATCCGCTCACAGACAATCATCACACAGTTTCACCTCAAACATGTCAAACTACTGTGGAAACACAACAAGCACATGTGGAAACATTTACAAGTTTTACTGCAACATCAGCAAAAGTCTGAAGGAAAGATTCAAATATTTAGTAGAAACAGAAACATACAG